>PVKA01004499.1:49381-98691 GCA_004027165.1 Ctenomys sociabilis
ACATTTCTGGAGCAGTGTCTTTGTATTTTTTTATCTTGTATGCCATGAATAATGCTTGATAAATAATAGCTACACAATAATCTTTTTTGATGTACTGACTAGTTTGCATCCTTATGAAAGGTAAAAATATCATTGAAAACAATTAATATAAATTATTTTATCTATTAAATTTTCTTTAGTGGGAACTGCTCCATATAGGAAACACTAACGTGACATAGGTAAATTTTATTCATTGCTGAAAGCATAAAATAGTTATGTCCATTTCCTCACAATGTAAAATAAGACAGGTCTTAATTCAAACTTTAATACTTACAATTACTGTTGTTACACAGTACTGATGACCATGTTAATAACTGCACTAAGGATTGGTCAGGGCTCCCCAGACCTAGAAACCACCGATTCCTTGTTCCTAATGAGATGGTACTGGGGCGTCTCAGTGTTCCTTACAGCTTCACAAGGAGGTTGCAGTGCAAAGATCCTACCATGAGGACAATAATAAACATGATAAATCATTTTTAAGCCTTCCTTTATAACAACTGCTATATTGAATAGTTTATATCATCTATTTGTTTTATTTTTACACCAACTCTTTTGAACTAGAACTACTATCCCATTAAACAGAGGAGAAAACTGACTTGATTTGTCCAACATTACACCATCATTTCATTAAGTACTTAATCAACAGCTTGACTAAAGTGAATGCAATAAAAATAGTATTAAAGAATGATGATATTTATTCTAAAAAATTAACCTCATCATATTGTTCCCTTCTCCTAGACTGTAAGTCAGTGTCATGAGAGTTCTCCAAGTTCTTCATGAGAATTCCTTTTCTAACCAGAAAGCCAACACTCAAAATGAGTAGAATGTGTTTAATGATATTTCACTCCATGAAAGAAGCAGAATTGTCAGTCTTCTTTCAATTATTCTAAGAGCTTTTGTGGTTTTATCTTGAAATTCTGTGGGCTGCATTGTTAACTATGAGTTGAGTCTTCCGATTTTATGTCTCTTGGAAGTTTTTAATATTCCTTATTTTTTACTTTTTATAAATAGAGTAATTTGAATGCAGTGATTGTTTATAGAGCTGAGTTCAGCCATAGATAATGGAAATGTCTTTTGTAAAAAGTATCATTTTATTAAGCTGAAGGTGGGCTTTGTTCCCTTGATAACTTTTTGACATTGAGACTGCCAAAAGAAGATGGATTTGTATTTTGAATGCTTTGAAGTTGGGACAACTTAAATAAGAGAAAATTCAAATGTTTCATTGAGACAAGCAAATTCCTTCATTGCCTGAAGCAGATAAAGGGAGAAAAAAGTATTAAAGTAGTCTTTAATACTATTTGAGTATTTGAGTTCTACTTTGAAACCTGTTTTAAATTTGTAATCATGGGATGTTTGTTCTTCAGGAGGTTTAAAGTTTAATAACATGATTAACTGAAAACTAATAATATGTACATTGTTGAAATAGCAATACATTCACATGTTTTAATTTCTTAAACCTTGTCTGTAACCTGGAGTTTTAGAAAAGAAATCATGAAGAGATAAGAGCTCATTTGGTAAAATTAGGCCTTGAGGAGGGCACTATAAAAAAAAAAGTTCCCTATCATCTTTCCCAGTGTGTTAGGCAGATAAAATCAGATAAAACCATTTTGTTAAAATGCTGTTGTGAAGAAAATCTGCTCAAGATATAGGCTGAGGAAACATGCATAGTAACGGAGTGGGACCATGGCTTTCTCACTCTCAACCTTAGACCACTTGTTATTTTTTCAGCCCACAATGAAAAATACACATGTTGGGAGTCAATTCACATATTCAAATGTACAAAGAAAATATATTTCAGGAAATGCTATACGTGGAGCATTCCATTTGGTACTTTTTAAATGCCATAAATACATTTATTTAAAGGTATTGATCATTATACTAACTGAACTTCTTGCTATACACTACTTAAGTTTTTTTTTTTTTTTTTTCCTGCTGCTATTGAATGAACACAAAATGTAAAACAAGGAGATACAATTCTTGAAAAAGGGGTGGGGCACAAAAAGTGGATAATGGGGGAAGGAGGAGGAGGGGTGGGCAAGGGGATGAAAAGTACAGTAGGGTGTATAACGAACATGTGCCAGGTACCTGCAATGAACGCAGGCATTATGTGCTTCAGGACGTGCTAACAAAATGTGTTCATTGAAACTGTGAAGTCACACTTTTTCTCTCTGATCTTGGAATTTCAGACATAGCTCATAGTTAATCAGCACATCTCTCTTAGTTCCTACATCTTTGCTGCTATTGGAATGAAATTTAGGGCCTGGGGAGATAGCTCAATAGAATAAGCGCTTGCCGGCAAGTGCCAGGTCCTGAGTTCAATCTCCGGTATTTCCTGCTCCAAAAAAAAAAGAAAGAAAGAAAAAAGAAATTTAAAAATGAGAAAGCAAAATGAAAGAACAACAAAATATCTTCCTCCAAGACTTTAATTTATTGAAATATGTTTTCAACAACATTTGTTAGATCCACTAATGGTTGGATACGGTTCCATCTCCATAACTTGAAGGAACAACTGAAGCCAGGTTAGACACAGCCCATCCTTTCCAGTCTATCACTGCAAGGATTTCAAGGGGTTGTTCTTTCAGTACTGGACTAAGGCTATAATACTTTCAGATATTTATTGAGGAGGAAAGGATGTGAGAATTGTCACTGAATTTGTAAGAAGCAGCATCCTCCAATTGACAGCGTAAATAAAAGTCACTCTCTCTGGTCTTTCCCTTTGGCATCGAAAATGCCTTAGACCAGCATGCTGAGCAATACAATGTCTGCTCACCACTGAATCTTCAGGGTCTATTCCATCAGGCTGGAGAGTCACTTTCCCTACTTGCAAATGGGATGAATAAAGCCCCAGACTTGTCATCCTCTTGGACCTCTTGGAGCAGCAAAGTCCAAGTTCTTAGTAACTCAAGATAACTAGCAAAACCTTACATCTATTTGGATACTAGTACTTTTTTTTTTGTTTTTAATCATTAATACAGGGCTGGAGAGATAGCTCAGAAGTCTATGTGCCTGCCTGGCAAGTTCAAGGACCTGGGTTCATTCACCAATACTGCATGCCATGCCAGTCATGGAAACGAGGCGTGGTGGTGTGTCGGGCGCAGAAAGGAAAACTCAGACACACCTTGCCTTCTTTGTAGAAGGGGAGATCTCGCTTTATTGCGGAAGTACAACAGCTTATATGATATAGCTAAGCCAATCATCAGCAGTCACATATTAGCATACAGCCAATCCCGCTCTGTTGCCAGGCAGCCCCCTCATTCTGTCCGGATCGACAGACAGGGCAGGGCCACACTCTACATCCTGTTATTCCGAACATACCAAGGCGGAACCCACAAGGAGCGCCAAGCTGTTACATTGTTACCCAGGGATCCCGAGCTGCTGCTTGCACGGCTCCCAACAGTGGTGCACATCTGTAATCCCAGCACTGAGGAGCCTGAGACAGGAGGATCACTAAGAATCTGAGCTGCATAGCAAACCTCTGTGGCAAACCAAACAACAAATAAAGAAAAATTTTAAATTCACAATTACCCCAAAATATTTATGCCTCAGAGTCAAGAAGAATGGTATGTCTTCTTTCAGAGTCCAGATTTAAGCCTTTTTCACGTTTCTATTTAACTTTCTATGGAGCTGAATACTATGGAAAGCAATAATATCCTTCTTAATTTGAGGAAATAGCTGGTTTGGGGGTTGGGGAGACAGTTTAGTAGAATAAGCTTTTGCCTGGCAAGTGCTAGGTCATGAGTTCAATCCCTAGTTTCACAAAATAACAATAACAATAATTAATAATAATAATAAGTAGCTGGTACTTCCCGACTTTTACACTTGTCTATGACACTTTTATTATTTTATTTTACTGTGCAGGGCCTCACTACACAGCTCAGACTTGTAATGCTCTTCCATGTTTTGAGCCTCCTCGGCATGGGGATTACAGATCCCCATCACTACACCCCAATTTCTTTGCCTGCTCAGTGCACCCAGGGCCTGGGCTGGTGCTGCATGTGGTGCCTGGCATCAAACCCCAGGCCCTGCAGTTACCTAAGCCGGAGCTTAGTGCACTGATCTATCTCAATGGTCCTTTCTGGGACATTCATGGTGTCCATCATGTATTTCTCTTCTAACTTACATGTTCTTCTTTGTCACCTCCCTTAGTGCATAGACCTTTTAGTGCAGAAACTCAGTTTGCAAACACAACCGTGTCTTGATTTGTGTTGAATACTTTTCTTGGACCCACTGACTTTGAAAAGCTTACCCACAAACTCATTCTAGTATTATGTTAAGAAAATAATTTTAACCTCTATTTTTTACCTTCTCTTTCCACCTTAATGATTTTCAGTGTTGAATATCTGCTAAGTTTCTGCGCATGCGCCATTTCTTGTGATGAAAGGTGAGCTCTATGGAACTCTCACGGTGACTCTGGTCACTGGGCCTGTGTACACAGGAGGGAGGCACAGCCCCACTGATGTTCCTTGCAGAAAAAATATTAAGATCTGTTCAAGCTGTTTGCACAAACATGCATGTTTCTCCCTTTTCTTTTGGCTCCCAACAGCATGAAGTTTCCTGAAAGCTGCTATCTTTCTTCCTAGCCACATAGTGCTACTGGTGAGCCCCTGTTGGTGTTGGTGATGACAGACAAGACAAGAGCATGCAGCCTTCTGACCTACCCTGGCTGTGCGGGGCAGGAATAGCAGTAATGAAGCCCACATTAGTGATGATGATGTGGTACAGAAAACACAGACGGAGCTCATGGCTTTGTTTGAAGTTCTTATAAAACTGTCACTGCATCAAGCATGAATTTCAGCAGCACAGTAGATTTTTTTTCAGGAATTCAGCTTGAGAAAGTCCTCTTGCAAGTTCTACAGACATAGGTCTGACTTCCAGGTGCATACTCTGAGCTTGCTGAGTGTCCTGAATATTGCTTTATCAATGACAGTCAGTCCTTGTCCTATAAAGCTACTGCTCTCAGTGACAGAGATTTGCTGTACCCAGAGGACCCCAGCTCACAAGCTACAACCAGTTGGGGCTCAGCTGGGCCATTAGTAACCCTTTAACTGAAAGGATTAAAGTTGAAGTTCTCTGTGCCAGAAGTCAGATATAACTGTGCAGTACCTATTTGTTCCTGAGCTGGAGGCTCTGGGAAATTCTGTGAAGTCAGTCTCTGAAAAAGATTTCTAAGAGAAAATTTTGGAAGATATCTTCTGCCAGATGACTTAGTCAGTTATGCTACTTTGCAAATATACAAAGTTGTGATTGAATCAGTCCAGTGAGCCAGATGTTTCTGTTAGTATACATGATTTCCTTTATAATACAATCAAAAATATGGTGAATATTTAGATAGCAAAGTTTATGCAAGTAAAAGACACATCACTATCCTCAAATGCTCCTGAAATATTCCTTCACATTTTGAAAACATTTATGTCCTCTTTCTTGCTATGTTATAAAGCTGTTTTGGAAGTAATCTCACGAATGTTTCCAGTTGCATTATCCTGGCTGCCTCAATATTGTGAAATGATTCAAAACATTTATTTTCTGATGTTATTTTTAATACTGGGGAAGATCCAGAAGTCATGTGGTGCCAGGTCTGGCAAATGAGGTGAATAAAGACAAGCTGTAGTATTTTTACAAATAAGCCTGCCTTTCTATTAGATGTCATCCAGTAGCAGCAGCCACTATTTTTTTGTCATACCTCACAAAGACAATATCTACTGAAACTGTTTGCAACGTGCCAATTTTCTGTGTAACTTTACTTCTGTAAGACAAAACACATAAAAAGTATACTTATATGTTTTTATAGAAATAAAAACTTTTTATGCATTGTCATGTTTGAGATAACTTACTAAAATTCATACACATTGTAATACACACTCTCTCCTCCTGAAAACATTGAAGAGCTGAAATTCTAGAGATTCTGGAACTAAATCTGGAAGCATTGGTGGAGCTCCACTGGGTGTGAAGGAAGAACAAGTAAAAGCCAGGTGCAGAAAGAGCTTCAGATCAGGAGAAATTGTTCCTTACTCAGAGGCCTATCTGTTGTATTAGTGGATTGTGATTTGGCTAGCACTCTGTGATTAACTCATAGCGAAAGTTTACATCCTAAAAAATCTGGATCTCATCTTGAAAATTGTGGCAAAAGATTGATAGATAGTTTTATTTAAAAAAATGTAATTAGGAGAAGGTCTACAGGGTCTGAAGAGTCTCACTATATAGATCAGACTGGTAGAGATTCTGCTGCTTTCAGCCTCCCAAGTGCTGGGATTACAGGCACACACCCACATGCCCAGGATCCGTTGCTATCTCAGCACTCCCCTGGAGGCAGGGCCAGCACGGCAACCCAGGGCTCATACCTGGCTGCTGTGCTCTACCTAAGCAGGGGCTTTACTCCACTAAGTTATCTGGCTGGCCCAAAGTTTCTTTCTTTTTAGCAGAAGAAAAAAGTAAAACAAAATTTCATGACAAAATAATGGGAGAATAAAAATAGTTAATACATTGAGTATTATTAGCTTTACAGTAGTTACAGAGACTACAAGATATAGGCATAAAATGTTCTCCAAATGAGACTGGCACAAACCTTGCTTTTCAATGAACTAAGAGAAACTAGTAGTATAGCTATCTTGTATGTTTTCCCCTTTTCCTTTTGTTTTGTCCCATTTCCCTCATCTTAGCTCCTTTTTCCTTTGGAACAACTTCTTCCTACTTCTAAATATGTACTGCACATCTGGCACCTTATTTTTTCTCTCAGTTTCTCACATCAGAAAGTATATGTTTACACATGTGAATCTGATTACTTTTGTTTATGTAGCAGAGATAGTTTTTGGATTATGGTTTCAGAGGTCTCAGTTCATGGCTGAATCCAATCCAAAAACATCATGATTGAAAGGTATGGCTAAGGAATGTTGTTCTACTCGAAGCATCTAGAAATCAGGGAACAGGAGCAGAGTTGGAGTAGAAAAAACAAGAGAGCAGTTATAGTACCCATGTCACTGCCTAACGGTTGCCAGTTGACTTCTCCAACTAGCCCTTACCACCTAATGATGCAATCAGCTCTGGACTCCATGGGCTAAATTGACTGGCATATATGTCCATCTTCTCCTTTTTGTTACCTGTAAATTTCCAAAAGAAAAGTGCAAGAGTAGAGATATCCACCTGTGGGATTTGATAGGGTATTTACAGAGTAATTTCCATGTAGGACAGTTTGAGCAAAGAGAGAGTAGCAGATTGTGGACATAGGTAGGTAGATGGGTAAGCGGCGCTGAAAACTGAAATCCAAGCAAGAACTGCTCCAAGCTTTGCTGTCTGCGTCATCATCAGCTCATTTCTGTGAAGTGTGAGCAAGCCTTCGCTGAGAGAAAGCAACAGAATATTTTAGAAAGGAGGATAATTATTTTTGTATTGATGATGAAGTCAATGTGTCCTTTAATTGAAAGGGGGTAGATGTACAGAGAATGGAAGGAGAGAGACAGTGACAAAAAAGGTCGCAAACAGAAAAAATACACAACATTGCTACTCAAAGGAGGAGAGAATAATTTGCATTTCAATTTCATCCGATTCAGTTCATGGTTAATGAGCTCCAGTGTCATAACTGAAAGCACTGTCACCCCGAATCACTTAGTTCCTAAAAGTTAAGAAACAAGGTAGGGAAATAGCACTAGAAAGAACAGAGAAGGAGCAGATAGAGACACAGTGTTGTGTCTCAAGTAAACACACCAAGATATATGCATTTACTAATCATTGCGCAGCTCCTGACTCGGTTAAGCAGGCAGCGTGCACCACAAACATCACCATCCAGCTGTGCTTGATGTTGTATCTGCAGTTACTTCCCTTTTTCTTTCCATACCCAAGATATTGTGTCCTACTTGTGGCTTTGTCCATTTATGTGTTAATCTATTCTCTTCACAGTTGTTCTGTTTTGGTGCAAGGCTGTAGACCACAACTGGCTCTCATGTTTTATATCACTGGACAATACCAGTTTGGGAAGTATGTGGTACACTTAGGAGAATTCTCAGTGTGCTTGCTTTAGCAACTTCTTATCTATTTATGTCATGCTCAACTTTTTATAGCTCTATAAGTATTGCTCTGATTTAGGCTGCCTCCCATTTTATTCTGCAAGCGTTCTCCCATTTCCAAGTCCAGTCTATCAGTGTCATTCTTCAGCAGTTAGACGCGAAGTGACTAAATTGTGAATTTCTTTTGAGGAATATTTTAAAGGAGTAGACATGTTCAATTTGAGAAAAGTTAAATCTGGGAAAATAGTTTATTATAATCTTGTTAAATATTAGAGACTACAAACATAATCTTTGTTTTTTTAATTTTTTTTTTATTTTTAATGTGGAACTGGGGATTGAACTCAGGCCCTTGCTCTTGCCAGGGAAGCAATTATTCCACTGAGCCATCTCCCCAGCCCCAAACGTAATCTTATAACTTATATAGCATATATTTTTGTAGATCTGTTTTTAAATCTGTCAGAGAGTTCAGATTGTGTCCTCTCTGACTGTTTTGTCATTTTAGGAAATATTATCAATTGTTGTCCTGTGGCTATGCATTCTAACACAAATTTGTATCAATTCCAGAACAGTCTTTCAATTTCTTAATATTAAATATCAGATTCATGCAAAATAATAATTTATGAGTTCTACAGTCCTCTATATACAAACTGTAGTATTTAATTACTGTGCTGGAGAATTGTAAATATGAACAAACTCTGCTCGCCACTGAATTTCTAACAACCAGCTTAAAACCTATATTTAGGAAGTTTTTAGATATCTATAAAATTCAAGAAACAAGGAATGCTCATGTCCTCAATTCAAATGCTAAAAGTAAAACAGAGAATAGAAGGATGATTTATTTGTCAGTGTTGGTAGAAGAACTCATAATCTGCTTTTGCACACTAAATGATTCTGCACTTAATTAAAGAAAAACACAGGTGAGGGTAACATAATTCAATAGAGTAATGAAATACATGCTAAGTAATTCGAAGTCTTTCCTTAATTGTCCATATTTATTTTCCCTTAGAGTTTTTAAGTGTTGCAAAATATATTGATATTAATTGTTCTGAAGCAAGATTTCATTTTTCTTCCAGATACATAGGACGCCTTCCTGAACACAAATTGGAACATTTCATAAATATTTATGCTAATCAGCAATGACTTTGGAACTTATCCATTGCTATTAGACCCTTTAACTGAGAGGAATGCTAAGAAGAGGAAAATGAGCCTGTGTGGTCAGGTCTACCTTTCCTCTCCTCCATACCTGGATACCCTCACTTTCAAACACCATTGGTGGTACATTGTGTCTGTGTCCTTTTTCACTTGAGCATTTCACAGAATCAGATTTCCACCTTTGAGGAGAGGACAGAGCCAGCCGCTTCAGCCACTCTGCTTGCATGAGTAGTTATTGTGTTGGAATAACAATCACAGTGTGCGAGGTAACACAGGAAAAACAGTTGTTGAGAACATAAAAAAATGAGCTAATGCTTCTAAGGATGGGCTGCATGTGCTCATGTAAATCTCCCTCCAGCTCCACCGAGAGCCTTTGAAAAGCAACTCTCACAAACAATGTGCCACACAGGCAGACACTGGGTCAGGGAGAATCTCGGCAGGTTAAAGAAAACACATTCTTTGGAAATAGCACTTGGGTTGAATGTATTTTCTGTGTCAGCCTGCGAGTGGCCCGAGTCTGCCTGCATGACAGTCTGGTGGTAACAGTTCTGAGAAAAGGAAATTGTATAGCTGCTCCTACTGACAGTCATGCAGAGAGACTCTGCAGGCAAACTTCTGGACTAACTCCCATCATTACATATTTGGAAAGGATTTCACACAAAGGTATTTTGTGCATGACTGGTCTAGAGGAATAGGTTTCTGGACCAACTGGTGTGTAGCTAATTTTAAAAAGTCAGTTTACCATAACAATTATTTTATGGGCTGTGGAGCAGATCTCATTAGAGAAGGAAACGAATAATAAATTAGACAAGAAGCAAACACATTAATATGCCTAATGCTGCTCCTTTTAACATGACCACAAATAGGATTAAGGGTACAACTTTATCTTATCCTTTTTCTTTCATTTAAAAATAAAAATTTAGTAGAGATTTTCAAATATGATATCAAATATTCTTTTTTTTATGTGTTTCCAACCTAATATTTACAGACTGACTACTAAATCAATCAAAATCTTTCCAAAGGCATCAAATTGTTTTACTAGCTTATTCAGTTATCACGACCTCTTTTATTTTACCAAAATATTTTGAAATTCTATCTCTCAGTATTTATTTCTCTAGTGGCCACCCACTTTCCTACAAAATCTGTTTAGGAATTAAAACTAATTGCCCGAGGCTGTTCTTGATAGCTCTTAGAAAAAACTAAAATATGTATGTCCCACTGCATGTTTTGCTTTTAAGAAAAGCTTGATGAGTTCAAGCTCATATATTTTGATAGACTTTTAAAATTTATTTTAGTGAGGCAATTAAAATAAATTTGTATCTGTTGGTCATTTCTTTCTTTAATTGCAAACTTTCTCCAAACATTTATATATATTTATTAGTGTTTTATTCTTCTTTTAAGAAAACATTGTCAACAATTTAAACACCTGCCTGGAAAGCACAAGGACCTAGGTTTAATCCCCTGTACTGACACGCCATGACAGTTCTGGAAACTCAGGTGCACCTTACCAGCCACCATAACTGGGAGTGATGGTACACACCTATAATCCCAGAGCTGGTGAGGCTGAGACAGGATTTTTATGAGTCCAAGCTGAACAGTGAGACCAAGTACCAAATAAATAGATGAATAAAAGATTTATTTGAAAAGAAGAAAATATTATGGTTATAATGCAATACATGCAAGAGCTGAACATTTATAAGCTACACACACTAAGTTATAGGAATAGCTTTGCAGATCATTTATATATCTTATCAATCCTTACTTTATTCATTGATTGGTCTCAATGATATTAATTGATGGTTAATGTATTAAAATTTAGGAAATGATAGATTCCAATAAGTAGGACCTTGAGCACATGTAATTTTTAAGGTAATTAATAAAATATAATATGAAATATTTTAAAACAAGTTAATATTTAATAAAGAATGCATGAACTTGCTGGAGACATCTCCCAAAGCCTTGGAATAGGTTGCATGGAAAGTTCCACAAAGCTTCACTGTTCGCATGGGGAAACCACTGCTCATTTCAAAGGCTATGAACTTTGGGAATATACAGACGAAAAAGGTGCATTAGGATCACATTGTGTGGTATAAAGGAAAGGTTTATTATATTGTTCACTTGTATTTTAAAATTTTAACTTATTTATAAAAGCATAAAAATATACAGATTTTTGTGTACCATGTTAAATTTTTTAACCACAAATTTAACTCAGGGCCTAGCACTTATTGAGCACACACTGCACCACGGAGCTGTCACCCTGGCCCACTATGTGATGTTTTCGTACAAGTATGTTTTGTGTAAGGTTCAGATCAGGAAAAACATCCATATCCTCAAAATTCAGCATATTTATTTATTATTTATTTATTCAATTATTTTTGTGGTACCAGGGATTGAACTCAGAACCCTGAACTTGCTAGGCAAGCACTTATTCTATTGAACTATCTCCTCAGCCCCTAAAATTTAGCATTTTTATACTGAAAATATTCAAAATCCTTTCTTCAAGATTTGTACTGATAGTGTTCAGACAAGATATCATGTCTGTATCTTGTACTTTGAATAACTACTATGAAGACAAAACATATAATGTATTAATTATTGTGACTGTCCTACTGACCTGTTTCGCAATTGTCTCATTGTTATTTCTTTCTCATTAAAATTATTAAGAATAAAAAAGCAAAATCCTTTCTTCTAGCTTTTAAAATAATTATACAGTACATTATTATTGTTACCTTATTATGAAATAGACACAACAACTCCTTATTTTCATCTCACTAAACCTTAATGCCTTTTGATCAATCACTGACTTCACCCTCAATCTGTGCAATCAATCTTTTAGAGTCCGCATAAGGATTGAGACCATGCGATGCTTGCCTGTCTGTATCTGACCTCTCTTCACAGATTGGTCTCCTGCTCTACACACGTTGGTGAAATGATGGAACTCCATCTACGTTTATGTTTAAGTGGAATTAGATTGCACGTATGTACAGCATTTAGAAGCCCATTCACTAGCAATGGACACTTGCTGTCTTCATTTACTAAGTAACATGAATCAAGCTGTAATGAACATGAAATTACAGTTTCTCTTACATAGATTAATTTCATTACCTTTAGACATGTTCATTTCTTTTACACATATATCCAGAAGTGAGACTGCTGGATTGTTGTAGGCAGCAGAGTTAGACAGAAATATTATAGGCAGTCAGATGGGGCCAGGCCCCCAAAAGAGATAACACAGAAAACAAGATATGTTACAATTGTGGGAGGGATGGGTGCTCCCACTATGGGCCAGACCTAAAGACCAAAGATCAAACAAATGCCGACCTCCCTAAAGATTGGCATCCGAGACTGATCATCACCCCGAGGGAGCCAGAAAAATGATTAATCTGACTACTACTGGGTGGCTACCTGATAAAGTCCTGGTCTACATTCATGCCAACATGCTACTTGACTCACTTCCCCATTTTGTCCTGAACTTAATCAATTTTACCTGAACAATGATACTTGTAATCCCATTGGCTAACCATAATTTTGTCCCACCTCATACCCACCTAAGCGAGTTCCCATGTTCTCCACCACCTTAGGCCATCTCACTGCATAGTTTTACTCTATAAAAGTCTCTGGAAGAGACAGCTTTCCAGGGACTACCCTCTTGGGTCCCCCTCCTGTCCCTCTCTCAGACAGGAGGTCTCTTTCCCTCAATAAATACGTTCTGCTCATAACCTCCATTTGTTCCTAAAATTCGATCTTTAGTTTTAGAGAACACAAACTCATCCAGGTAAGGTCAGGAGATCATTTTCCCTGTGTCATTTGGAGGTTTCCTGTATCGCTTGGAGGTCACCCACCTGAGATCAGTTTTCTTTATTTTTTTTTTGAAAGCTCCACATTCTTTTCCAGACTGGGGCACTAATATATTCAAGAAGAAAATGTGGAAGAAAACTGTATGTGCTCTCAGCATTTCTGCTTCTCTTCTGCTCTGGGATATCTTTCTCTAGATCTCCCACTGAAATCTTTTGAGCTTGTGCACATTGTGGTTTCTGACACATGGCTCACTTTGTTCAGAGGCTGTAAGGTTTCCATCATGCCACATACTGTTCTGTCCTTGTTAGCCTCATTCAGAACTTAGCTTAATCCAGTGTCATTTCTTGTGGGTGGCCCAGTGTGCTGCTGCCTGTTGCAAACTTTAAGAAGCACAGCTAGGAGCATTCTTCCAACTCTACAGTTATTTTAAGTAGGATTTTTTTTTTTTAAATAAGCTCCAACAGGATGACATGTATAATCATAAGTTAGTAGTTTTTCATTTTTTTTTCAATTCCTCAGAATGTCTGGATACTTTTGGCATCTTCCTTACCATTAGGGGATCTTCAAGGTCAAAAAATTGACCTTAAGACTAACCATTTGCTCCCTTGGATAGTTCCTCCCAGACCTGGTTTGTTGTCACTGTTTGTAGTAGTCTTCATTTTCAAAGGCTACAGCCCCTCCTTAAGGTGCTGCTATCATTGTGATGTTTAATGAAATCTACCCTGGGCCTGTAATGCCCAATATCAAAGAACCTAACCTGAATCAAAGAAAACATCCAGCATATTAATAGAAGAGCTACAACTTCCACCAAAGTGGCGAGGTTACCTCTAATAGACTAATTCAATGACTACACAGTCCTTCTGAGAGTCTAACATAGTGCAACAAGTAAGAGAATAAATACCTGCACTACCACCTAATGCTTTTTTTATTTGCTTAATGCTATTTTTTTCAACATAGTATAAGAAAATTTGCAAGCATTCATACAAGTTGGAAGAAATTTTAGAAAACATTTTATATTACTTTGATTTTTCTCTTCCATATTTTTGAAGATCATCTACTTTAACAGTTATAGATTTAAAATTATATAGATCTTCATAGTAAAATATAAAAAGAAATGACTAATTTTATTTTGAAAGTACAGTACAAACCTTCAAGCAATATTATATTCAAATGCTCAAAACATACATTGATTTCAAACAAGTAGAATAAAGACAGGCAACTGGATAATGGCATTTCAAACATAAAGAATGACTTTGATGAAAAGATCTAGTATTTTAAATTCTATTAACAAAGTAATTTCTATCCTTAAAATGTGCTTTCAAGTACATTTTGTTTAAACCTCAAAACATTCTGTGAGAAAAGTAATAATAAGATCTCACCCAGATTACTCTCTCAGCAGAGAATTCAGAAACTTCAGTTTTTAAAGGTTTTTTTAAAGGTGTCTTATGATCTGATCGATACTGATTTGAGGAAGCCCAAACTTATTTATTTTTTTGATACCTTGATTGATTTAAAACTCATATTCAACAACTTCAGCTCTAAAGAAGTTTTGGCAAGTTGTTAAGCCCCGAGGTGCTTCAGTGTCTCTACCTGTAAAAATGGATATTATGACCTGCTGAATAATGCTGTTAAAATAGCTAAGTTAACTTATTTAAAAGATGAGTAATAACCATTCAGTGATATCAGCGATTTCTATCACAAGTAATAAAGTAAGAACTGTCCTCTATCTCCAGTATCTGCCATTTGTGTGCAAAGAGGGAAAATATACACATTAGCAGGAGCTGAGGTCAGAGAATCTGATTTGTAGTGTATGGTGTCACAAATTGGTATTGCTTTGAGCAGAACAAGTGAACTGTGAATACAGGTGATTTTTATGAAGTGATAAAGTGACTGAAATGTTCAGGCCCTTTATAATGTCTCCAGATGTTTAGTTATAAAGACTGTAAGAAATTTTCATTACTTAGAGAATGGAGAAATGAAAAAAAAAAGGTGGTTTGGTTATCAAGAATCCAACCTGTGCTGCCCTGCTGGCCCACCCCTGGGGCATGCTGAGCCAGCAATTGAAACTGGGCCTGGTGGCACCTGCCTATAATCCCAACTCTTGGGAGGCTGTAAACAGGAGGATCACTATGAGTCTGATCTAGCAGTGAGACACTGAACACCCTGTAGAGCCTTCCCTAAAAAATACAGAAAAAAATAAGAATCCAACCTGTGTCATGCTGAAGCACTTTTAATGTGGAATAAATTCAATCTAGATTCTAGTAAAAGGAAGATAAATAAAGGTGGCCGTAAAGCACACAAAGTTGTGAAGATTCTGATAGACTGAAAGACAGAGTTATTCCTGAAAGACATAGCAGATTTAAAATGCTACCCCAGCTTGGTGGGGCATGCTTGTTACCCCAGTACTCAAGAGGCTGAGGCAGGAGAATTACTGCAAATTCAAAACCAGACTGGACTGCATAGCATGAATTTAAAGTCAGTGTGAGCTACATAGTAACACTCTGCCACAAAGCACACACATACACCCAAAATAGGTTATTGAAATGATTCTCTAGAGCAGTTCAATGAGTGATTTCCTGGTATTGCAAGGAAATCTTATAATAAGATTTGACTTCCATAGTGTGGAAGTCAAGAACAAAAGATCTTAACCTATATTATTTATTTTTGCCAACAATATTTAATTGAAATACTGGGACCATATTCCAAAAAGGTAGAAATCAAATAGAAAATACTTGCATTAAGAGTTTAGGTTACCATATGTTACAGTATAATTAGCTCTAAAATTCAAATTTCCAATGTATATTCCTTATTTCAATTTTTTTGGGTTTTAATATGGCATTTCACATGATAGTAATGTGGAACCCAAAACAAAGTTCACCTGCTTGATTCTATAGTCAACCTTAGATTGTCCCTATTAATATAACTAAACTCTAGAAGGAGTTTTCTGGTAAAGAACTGTGACCTAAAGTTTGAAAAACTGTTTTTAAATTCAGTTTGAATAATAATAATAAATAAATAAATAATATCAATAAATAGTGCACCATTGAAAAAAATGATCATTCTGTATTGGAATTTCAGCATCTAATTGGTATGATTTAGATTATAATAAGATCTAAGCCCACTGCACAAAATAAAATCCTAACAAATATTTTTTTCAATGTATGCTAAATATTATGTAGTTGAGCCATTTGATGCAACAAAAAAATGCAAAACCAGTGTCCATTGAACATTGTTTGGCTCTATACTATCTCAGTAGAGAGAAAATTATTTAATAAACTTTCTCAGACATTAGTTTCCCTCATCTGTAAAAATAGTTTTTCCCACTTATAAAGGAGAAGGGTGGTGGACATTAAACCAGCTAATGTGGGTAATTTGCCTAATGAGCTCTTGACGTAGAATGGGCTTCGAAGAGACAGTAGCTATTCTTGTAAATGACTTGGTGGAAATTCTTAAGTGAGCTTGCTTATGAGTGGTTAAGTGAATCCAAATAAATATTTAAGCTAGTAAAATTATAGATAACATATAACTTTATAAGCTGAAATTTAAACGCCATTATTGAGGCACTTTTTTTTTTTTTTTTTAGAACAGCCTTTTGTTCTTCTATGGAAGAATAAGGGGAGATTCACCATTATATTCTTAAGATGGGACCAACATGATGTTGCAGTACAGGTTCTCCTATGTCCTGAGTCTTCGCTGACCTTGAAGGCTAGGGCCAAAATGTTGGCTGGCCTTGTGGCTCTTCTATTTCTCCAACTCTGACTTGTGATCTCAGGTTGTTAACCATCCAGAAGAAAAGCTGATTAGTATCCTGCAGCATATGCCATTCACTTTTCCTTATCTGACTCAATTGATTTTACTTGTACGCTACCTTTTGTATTTCTGCTTTTCGCTTGTTATACTAGGGAGACTATACGATATTTACACATGTGTGTCTGGTTTATTTCACTTATGAGTATATGTTCAAGTGGCATCCACTTCAGTATAAATGCTTCAAACTTATCATACTTAATAGCTGAGTAATACTCCATTATATAGAAATACCACATCTTTTACAACCATTTCTCATGTGATGGACATCTTGGCTGTTTCCAAGATTTTGCTATCACACATTGTGCTGCTATAAACATAGGTACACATATATCTCTATCATACAATGTATCCAGATCCTTTGGAAAATTTCCCAGTAGGGGGATAGCTGGCTTGAATGGGATTTCTAGTCCTACTCTTTTGAGGAGTCTCCACACTGACCTCCACAATGGTTGTACCAGTCTACATTCCCACCAGCAGTGGAGAAGTGTTCCCTTTTCCCCACAACCTCTCCAACATCTGTTGTTGGTTGATTTCCTTATGATAGCCATTCTTTCTGGAGTGAGATGATATCTCAGTGTTGTTTTTATTTGCAGTTCACGAATGGCTAGCAATGTGGAGCATTTTTTCATATATTTATTCGCTTCTTTAATTTCGTCCTCTGAGAAGTGTGGATTCATCTCAGATGCCCATTTCTGAATTGGGTCTTTAAATTTGAGGGCCCTCTTATATCTTAGTTCTTTATAAATTCTAGACAGTAGTCCTCTGTCTGATTGCTTATTAGTTAGGATTTTTCAAAGTTTGTGGGTTATCTTTTCACTCTGTTGACAATTTCTTTTGACATGCAGAAGCTCTTTAAGAAGAGTTGATCCCATTTGTTGATTCTTTCAAGAGCTTCCTGTGCGAATATATATTTGTTCATGAACTCTTTACCTACCCCTATGTCTTCAAGAGTTCCTGCTACTTTCTCTTCCAGGAGATTGAGTGTTTCTGTTTTAACCTTTAGATCTTTAGTCCATTTTGACTTTAACTTAGTGCACGGTGATAGAGCTGGGTGAAGTTTTAGATTTTGGCATGTAGAAAGCCAAGTTTTCCAGCACCATTTGTTAATGAGGCTATCTTTCTTCCAGTGAGCTTGTGTAGCCCCTTTGTTGAAGATAAGATGGCTGAATGTTTTCGTATGCCTCTGCATCTTCTAATCTATTCCACTGATCCTCAGGTCTATTTTGTTGCCAATACCATGTTGATTTCAGGTGAGCTCCAAATTTTCTGAACAAGGAGATTATGGAGCCACAGAGGAAAGAGATTGAAGTTTTAAAGTGTGCCTGGGGAGAGTCACATGAAGAGAAAACTTTCTCTCAAGCTCTCACAGAGCAAACTGGTCAAGCATTGACCGCGACTCATCCACATGGATGACACAGACAAAGGAACTACAGAATAATGTACAGGACTACAAGATAAACCCTGAGAGGACTTCAATGACCACATAGGACATATAAAGTTCATGTGTTGGTATAGAAGTCTTGATCTACCTAGTTCTAAACCATCCAGCAGAAAAGTATAAAAATGAAGTATACATTGTGAGGCCATAATATTAAGCTGAGCTGTAAATGGCTATGGTCGACAATTTCTTTGAATAACTCACTATGGTAGTAGAATGCTGGACTGTGTTGGATTGTGGTGTTGAGTTCAAGCACCTAAGTTAGTTGAATGTCAATGGAGTGCCCACTTTTGACAGGTGTAGACAAAGGAAGGGATGTAGAAAGAAAAAACCATAATGTGTGTGTATAGACAGTACAGTTGGGATAGATAACGCTGTGCTTCTACATAATTCTATGAGAGGCAAGATCTGCACTAATGGTGGTTGGACAGGATATTATGTCAGCTTTTAGTACTACAGCCATCCACTAGGAAAATAATTAGTGAATTTTTGATATATTGAGGTGTAAAAAAATAAGATAAGTAAGCAGCTACACTCTTAATTCACTGATAAGAGATATCTGCTAAAATAGTATCTGTAAATATAATATCATGTATGCACCTTGTACAATACCAAAACGTTATGAAAACAGTTTGCAATGTATTAATTTATCGAATCTGTATGGTTAAGGTGTCTTGAAACTGTCTGATTGACATTTGTATTTCAATAAAAAAAAAAGATGGGACCTACAATGCAAACAAGATCTATGACATTCTGAATGGTAATAATAATAAAAATTATAACAATGCACTAATGAGATCTTTTCTATTCTAAACATCTTACATGTATCCTCTAATTCAATTTTTTCAGGAATATGTTTTAATCGTTCTTTTTCCCATTCTGAAGATGAGATTGAAAGGGCAGAGAGGCATGTAACTTGTCATAGCCTGCATTACTAGGCAAACCACCACTTTTAGGTGTTACTGTGTAATATGTTGGCGTTCATACTGAAACAGGTTGTGGTAGGAGAAGACTGAGAAGAAGCTGGAATTCTTGAACCACTGTTGCTCTTTTGTGTAGAGGAAAACTAGCAGAGATTGTAAGGGGCTTTGTGTCAGCCATTTTTGCCCTTGCCTCTCAGCCCTGATGCTCCTTTTATTGGACCCTGTTGAGAGGTTGTCTCTCTGAGTCCAACAAGGACTTGTGATCATACGTCGAGGTCCTCAGACTGCATTCCCCAGTGATCTGCTCTCAGTGTGCCTTTAGAGCCAGAGGAGCAAAGCCCCATGAAGACTGTTCTCCTGCTTCAATACTTGCTGCTGTTGCCCGCACAGGCCCTGTAAATGTCTCCAATGTGTATGCTCTCTCTTCTTTTTGACACTATAATTAAAACTAATCCCCAAATTATCTTCCTTTACTCTGTGCTCTAGCAAAGTTAACCAATCACAAGTCATTAAATGTTCTTCATATAATAATGATTGTGAAATATAAATTCTGAGAGGGAATTCTTGCCCTGCAGGATAACAACAGCTTTATCCTGAATCATTCAGATAACAGTTCTAGTGTCTCTGCTTTTTAGGTCAGTGTCCTAGTAATCAGGCTTAACTGCTCTTTTTCTCAAACCCATCTTTAAGGTCAGTCATGACTATTACAGTGTGTAGTTTATATATAGCTATTTGTCGATATGGCCTTGCCTTTTTTTTTTTTTTTTTTTTTTTTTTTTTTTTTTTTTTTTTTTTTTTTTTTTTTTTTTTTTTTTTTTTTTTTTTTTTTTTTTTTTTTTTTTTTTTTTTTTTTTTTTTTTTTTTTTTTTTTTTTTTTTTTTTTTTTTTTTTTTTTTTTTTTTTTTTTTTTTTTTTTTTTTTTGTCTGTGTTCTATTTTTTGCTGCCTTTGCTCTTCCTCCTTCACAGCTCATGATCAGGATGGCAGCCAGAATCATAGGTTTAGAAGTTATTAGATCACAAGGCAATAAAACAAAATTAAAACTTCTCACCTGGTCTGTAAATAAGAAAAGCATATAAATGTCTCACACTGCTTGGGATAGTCTTCATTTACATGAGTTGTCCTAAATCACTCTAGCATTTTACTCTCAATGCTTTGTTATGTCATGTTGATAGGGTCCTTTTCATTCCAAAAATCTCTTGGGGTCTGGTAAAACTACATTGCAAGCTAAAGAAAAATGGTAAAATGAACCTACTCCTTAACACTCACTTTTATAGACAAGGGAGACAAACACTGTGTGAGATGTTTGTAACACGGCTGTAACAATCCCTGCCATAATAATTGAACTGGCAGTTTCGCTGAGACTTGCAACTATTCATTAGAGATGAGGGCCTTTGAGTTGATTAAGAAGAGATTTCAAGGGAATCTCTAAATGAGTCTTATCAAGTATAAAAAGTTGATGAGGAGTGCAAAATAGGTGTGGTGGGCAAAATAATAGGCCTGGAAAGATATTGTGGCTCAGGTCCTTAGACTTTGCGCAGAATTTGTAGATGTGATTACTCTAAGGACACTGAGATGCAGAAATGAACCTGAGAAATCTCAGTGGGCCCAAACTAATCACAAAGGTCCTTGAAAAAATAAAGACATATTCTGGAGTGTAGTCAGCAGAAGATCATGCTACAGGTAGCTAAGTGAGTAGACATATTATGGGCAAACCAGAGTAGGTCCTCCAAGGACGCAAGATAAGTGCTCACTACCACTGAGGATGGAGATGCATTCATTGAAGGGCAGGCTTCAAGATAAAGATGGAAGGACTACACTTGCATACCTCCACAAGGATAAACAATAGTGACTGACATTTTAAATAGGCATCAGTCACCTGCTTAGGGATCTCTTGAAGTGACCTATCCCTTCCAAAAAAGGTCCTTGTTCTTTCCATGTACATGGTTTAAGGGACCTGCTTACCCACTGGATCAATATTACATAAGCAACTATACTTACAACCTTATTTGTAATCATAGCTTTATCCAATCTTGTATCTACCTTATGATTTTGTAGTCATGATTTTGCTCTATAAAGTTTTCTTTGAGAAGTGGGATCATAGGCACCCCACTTTCTGGGTTCCTCCTGTCTCTCTCAGACAGAAACTGTCTCTGGTTCAATAAAATGTTCTGCTCTTAATCTTTGTTGTTCCTCAAAATTCATTCTTTGGTTTTGGGGAACACAGACTTGGTGTATCAGACTCTAGTAGGTTGAGAGTTGTACTTCCTTGTGTTGTTTAGAGATCTTATATTGGTATGAGTACAGAAAGATGGCCAAGGAGAAGTAATACAGTTGCTTTTAGGGCTGTGGAAAGAAAATCATGGGACAAGAAAAATACATTGCCTGTAGAAGCAAGAACAACATTCTTCAGTGCAATCTGCAAAGAAAGCACAACCCTGATATGCTGCGAATTTAACCCAGGGAGACCCATGTCAGAATTCTACAGAAACAAAAGATAAAATATTTATGTAATATTTAATGGAGCAAAAGAAATGCTGTTCAATTAGATAAATAACAGATACCTAATCAGGTCTTCTCTTTATGGGATTAACAGGAAGAGCTTATTGCATGTCTCTACTAGGACCATCTGGATTCCACTCACTGGTTTGTGTGGATCCTACACTGTGGTTCTGAACAGCCTAATCAGTGTGCCTCAGCTTTAGGCATCCTAACCCTATCTCTTTTATCTGAGCCAGGTTCCTTTGATAGCTGTAATGAGAAAAATGACCCTGGTGACCAATTTATAAAGACTCACTCACAAGACAAGTGGCCGTGCTTGGGTGGAGACCTACACAGGTCTTGCTGTCTGTGCTCCCTGCAAAAAGTATTCCATGGCGCTTGGGGAATAATTTCTGCTTTCTATGGATTCAATGCATCTATAAGCCTCTGCCTTCTGCATTTCTGTGACCACAGCCATGAATTTCAGGCTAGTGGGGCTCTACGTCTCCACACCAATCTCTTTATCGCTGCCCTAGCTTGAGTTTCCATACTGCCCTAGAACACTTAAGAAGACCCTTGGAGCCTGCTGTACACAAAAATGATTAAGTACATCTACATTATTTTGAAGATCATACTGAAACAATTTAGAACACCTTGAAGTGGGAACAAAGACAGGAGATATTCTATTCAGATGATATAAAAGAATGCCAAGAAAATTAAGCAGTGAAATCAATCACATTTCTTCTTGAACATTTTAGAAAGTCATTTTAAGTCAAGATTCATATTGTGTCTGCATCTGCCAGTCTTCATGAAGCCTTACAAATCTCTGTGTGGCTTCCCATCTTTATAGTCATAAAATTTAAATGTTTTTTTCTGATTTATTGCTAATGATATTCATTAAAAATTGACTTTTCAATGTAACCATTTTTCCAAATTTTACAGGCATTTTAGCAAATAACATAAGAAACTACTTTTGTTGGATTTTTGAATTTAATTTCTTAATTAGTTACTTTGCAAGATGTGTCTAGAAATATACTGAGATGATCTGAATTTTTTAATAAAGAGTAGGGATTAATGCATGTATAGTCACATCAACAAAATTTGCAGGAAGTCCTACATTTTCATATAATACTTATATCAGTTTAATATTTGTCATTTTTATGAAGGAGTAAAAATTGTACAATTTATTGTATGCAACTTATAGAATTATTAATGTGTTAGTTATTTTCCTTGTTTTGGGGACAGGCACAAGCACCAGAGATTACTGGAAGAGAGTTCATTCAGGCTCATGGTGCAGTCCGTGGGCAGCTGTCTCCAAGGCAGAGTGGCATAGTGGAAGTGCTTTGGCAGTTTCTTTACCCTTCATAGCATTCAGGAAGCAAGGGAGAGCAAAGTATGCTTTGGGACCGCACATCCAGGTCCCGCCTCCAAGAGCACAACTGGTACTGTACTCACTAGAGCATCCACAGAGGAGTACAACATCCCATAAGCCCCTCTCATGCCAAAAGCTCCATTTCTGGACACATACAGGCTTTGGGAGGACGTGCTCAGTCCAACTCAACAACTAGTTCACTTCAAGGAATTCTATTTCTCAGTTGTCCTTCCACCTTTTAAGCATCACTTTTTCTGTTCAAAACTTAAGCCCATAAACTAGAAGTGCAGGTAGTTGTGAAGTGTAACGTAAGCGAATTCTTCATAAAATGCTTTCTAAAAAGAAGTTTGAAATTATTGTTAGAAAATATTAACAAATATTAAGCTATTAAATTTGTTTTTGTTTTTGTTTGTATTTTAGGGAAGGGTGTATAGGGTTTTCAGGGTCTCACTACTAGACTGAACTCGTAGGATCTGCCTGTTTACAGCCTCCCAAGAGCTGGGATTCCAGGTGTGCATTACCATGCCCAGTCTCAATTGCCACCTCAGGGCATTCCTGGGACATGGTTCACATAGCAGGGCCGGGGATAGAACCCTGGCGCTGGGTATGCCTAAACAGATGCTTTAATCTGCTGACTTATTTGGTCCAGCCTAAGTTATTAAATTTTGAATACTTGTTTAACCCAATTAAATTTCACCTTTCATTTGTTGTTTTATAATGTTTTATTAAGTGAAGAATAATATTTTTCTTTTTCCTCCTCCCCCTCCTCCTCTTTCTCTTTCTAGCTCACTCTCTGGTTTTCTAGCTTTGAAATATGGACAGTGTTGTTTGAGTTACCAGAAATGAAAAGAGGCTAACACCTGAGAGGTTGTTACAATGCACCAATTCTACGTTCTCCAGAACCTACTGAATCAGAATGAGTATTTTTCATTATATATGTATTGAGTTTTGAGAAACACTTCAGGATATGTGGATATGTTTTCATTCAAACCAATATCATTGTTCTCACTACTGTTATTCTTGGGCACCAAACACTGGGAAGAACCTTCAAGAAACAATTTGTTGGGAGAGGGAGATAGATCAGCAGCATGGGCATTGGCTTGGCAAGCCCTAGGTCCCTAGGTTGATCCCTGGTACCACCAAGAAAGAAAGAAAGAAAGAAAGAAAGAAAGAAAGAAAGAAAGAAAGAAAGAAAGAAAGAAAGAAAGAAAGAAAGAAAGAAAGAAAGAAAGAAAGAAGAAAGAAAGCAAAAAAAAAAAGGAGATAACATATCTTCTTCCTCCTTCACTGCTGTGAACTACCCACCACTGTGCCCTCACTTGCACTCTTTTCTGATGGATACAGTGCAAACTGATAATGATAATTAAGCAATAAAATAATGGTAATGGTGATGGTGGTGATATAATGCTTTGTCACCTACATGTACCTTATACAATAACTTCCAGTTCTTCAACCATAACATGTTTCTCTCTAGTTGCTCTTCTCCACTTGTTATACATCAGGATCATGAGAATTACTTCAACTACTTTTTGCTGTAAGATACAATTTTCAGAAAATTATTCTTTCAGTATTACAGAAAAGCCCTTGGTCTTTTGAGATTTATGACACTGCTGTGTTCAATCAGGCTTTTCCTCATCATTACTGTTATCTTCCTTCTCAGTCACTTTTTCTTATTCTTCTAAGGTTTTCAAACCTACCCTCTTTCTTCTCTGATAGTGGAACTCATGATTCAACAGCACCATTGTTTGACCTTAATTTCAATGGCTTTTCTCTCCCCATTTTTTAATCTCTTTTTCACAGATACAACTGTACCTTAGTGTTATTAAAAAGTATTAAACCTCTGAAAATGGTATGATCTTTAAAGAAATTACTCTATTGTACTAGGAAAGTCCTACAAATTTTCCTCCTAATTCTCCATTTCTGGAATCCATCATTATCATTTTTTGAAAAATCTTTGAACTTTCATAGACTGGTCTCTTTTATACATTCTGTACAAGTTTCTATTCAGCTTTATTTTTTCTTTCTCAACAACTGTGTCCAAACAACTGAATATTCCTGGAGAAATCCATCACCTCGCTGCCTGATGTCACTTTTCATCCATAGGCACAACCTTAAAAAGGGCACTAAATTTCACGGAAGTTTGATGTATTTTTCTGTTCTCTGAACAACAGTTTCAGAGCTTCTCCCTTTTGTTTAATACTCCTCTTCTTCTCTTTATATATTATATACTCTCCTCTGATGAGTTTACCCAGGGTGCAGTGAGACTATAAATGTCTTAGAAGATGGCTTCATTCTCTTCCTAACCAACATAAAATAATAGCTGAGAGGCTCCTGCCATGGACTAAATGCCTAGCACTTCAAAGTCCATCTCAAACCTATGAGGTGTTTTCTATTATGATTATTGACAGAAAAGAGGAACAGAGAGGTTAAGTATGTGGCTGAGATTGCATTGGAAGCTGGAATTAAATTCAGGTTGTTAACTCTGGAGCTCATAGCTCAACTACTGAAATACACTGCTTGCTTCCAGACTATAAACTGACATGTACAGGCTTTCTCTCTCTCTCTCTCTCTCTCTCTCTCTCTCTCTCTCTCTGTGTGTGTGTGTGTGTGTGTGTGATGTATTATGCAATCTCAGCAACTGCTCTATACTAGACCATGTTTTATGGTGTTGTGAATAATAATAATTATACCATAAATATGTACCTGAAAATGCTAATTATTAGTAACAGCCTCTCAAAGGATGCTTTCTTAAGAGCTCAGTGTTCTAGTCTCTGCTCTACATCTGATCAATTTTCACCCAGAATAATTCCCTTATTGCTATTAAAGCTTAGCTGTACCATTACATTTTTAGTGAAGAAGACATTGCTTAGGATGTTCTCAGCTTTCGTATGTTAATATGTTTCATGCCCATATGCACGCATCTAATTCTGGCTCTGCAATGAATGGAAGAAAGATTTGGATGATCCATTCCTTGAAGTACTGGGTCTATGTCTGTTCCTTGAATTTGGACAAGAAATCTGACTACTCTGTCCAGTATAATATATCAGAAGTGACATTGTGTTATTCTTGGCTTCTAAGAGCACTCTTTTTGAATCACTGAAAACTTTCAATGCCCTGTTATCTTCACTATACAGAGTGGCCATGAAAATGCACTGGGAGGAAAAGCAGCCCTGCTGGTGACTGCCCCTCAGCTATTTCTGCGGGGATACATGCAGGACCAGAGAAACCATTTTCAGCCCTCAGAACCAGCTCAAAGGCCATCTGAACACCACTCAGGAAACTCATAAATGACTCATATTACTTCTCATGGTCTTATGTTGTCAGTCTTTCCCTCCTCTCCCAAACAACTGAAGAAAAAATAAAACAATAACAATAAACCAAATAAATCTTCCAACAGTGCAAGAGAAAAGCTTGGAGCTGGAGGTGGAATGGCATCTCTTCAGTGTCTGTGTGGATGTTACACAATGAACAGCATCATGGAGTGAGCAGGTCCAAACTCAACAAGCACTGCACGCAATCACATCAGGAGCCACTGAGGACGCATAACCTTAGGAGGTGGATGTGGAAGCACGAGATGTCTCATAACAGGTTTACTGTATGCTGAAACAATATAATCAGCCCAGTCTCTTTACCTGTCATTTCTATATTCACTTAAGGCTACAATTTTTTCTTAACTGTGAGAAACTCTGGTGGTGGAGGCCTGCATTTCATAATATGTTAGTGACTCACTTATGGACTATATGATAAATTTTGGTAATCAACAAACCTAACCAAATGGGATAGTCTGCATAGGAGTTGAATAATTGAAAGCTGATCTCTACCTATACCTTGATGTTTTTGTTATTACCCCACTGACACACAGAAAAATGCATACATGAGTGATAATACAATCTCTGCACATGAAAAGCCAAAGGTACCTGACAAAGAAATCCAGAGCCTGAGTAATACTCCATTATATAGAAATACCACATCTTTTTCAATCATTCCTCATGTGATGGACATCTTGGTTGTTTCCAAGATTTTGCTATCACACATTGTGCTGCTATAAACATAGGTACACATATATCTCTATGATACAATGTATCCAGATCCTGTAGGAAAATTCCCAGTAGGGGGGTAGCCGGCTGGAATGGGATTTCTAGTCCTACTCTTTTGAGGAGTCTCCACACTGACCTCCACAATGGTTGTACTAGTCTACATTCCCACCAGCAGTGGAGAAGTGTTCCCTTTTCCCCACAACTCTCCAATATTTGTTGTTGGTTGATTTCCTTATGATAGCCATTCTTTCTGGAGTGAGATGATATCTCAGTGTTGTTTTTATTTGCAGTTCACGAATGGCTAGCGATGTGGAGCATTTTTTCATATATTTGTTCGCTTCTTTAATTTTGTCCTCTGAGAAGTGTGTATTCATCTCAGATGCCCATTTCTGAATTGGGTCTTTAAATTTGAGGGCCCTGTTATATCTTAGTTCTATATATATTCTAGACAGTAGTCCTCTGTCTGATTGCTTATTAGTTAGGACTTTTTCAAAGTTTATGGGTTATCTTTTCACTCTGTTGACAATTTCTTTTGACATGCAGAAGCTCTTTAAGAAGAGTTGATCCCATTTGTTGATTCTTTCAAGAGCTTCCTGTGCGAATATATATTTGTTCATGAACTCTTTACCTACCCCTATGTCTTCAAGAGTTCCTGCTACTTTCTCTTCCAGGAGATTGAGTGTTTCTGTTTTAACATTTAGATCTTTAGTCCATTTTGACTTTAACTTAGTGCATGGTGATAGAGCTGGGTGAAGTTTTAGATTTTGGCATGTAGAAAGCTAAGTTTTCCAGCACCATTTGTTAATGAGGCTATCTTTCTTCCAGTGAGCTTGTGTAGCCTCTTTGTTGAAGATAAGATGGCTGAGTGTTTTCGTACATGCCTCTGCATCTTCTAATCTATTCCACTGATCCTCAGGTCTACTTTGTTGCCAATACCATGTTGATTTTATCACAGTGGCTTTGTAGTATAATTTCAAATCAGGAATTGTGATGCCTCCTGCCTTGTCTTGATTGGCCAATATTGCCTTTGCTATTCTAGGTCATTTGTGGTTACAAATAAATTTTAAAATTGATTTCTCTATATCTGGGAGATATGTTGGTGGGAGTTTGATAGGCATTGCATTAAATCTGTACAGCAATTTTGGGAGTATGGCCATCTTCACGATGTTGGTTCTTCCTATCCAGGAGCATGGAATATCTTTCTATTTTCTGAAATCCTCAATAATCTCTTTTCTTAGGGTGTTGTAATTTTCCATGAAAAGATCTTTGACTTCCTTGGTTAAGTGAATGTCAAGGTATTTCATTTTCCGTGGTGCTATTGTGAAAGGTATTGTTTCTATAGTTTCCCTTTCAGTGTGTTTGTTATCTGTATAAAGGAATGCTATTGACTTTTGAGTATTGATTTTGTATCCTGCTATGCTACTGAATTTCCCTATCAGTTCTAGTAGTTTCTTGGTGGAATTCTTGGGGTCTTCCAAGTAAAGTATCATGTCATCTGCAAATAGTGATAATTTAACTTCTTCTTTTCCTAATCTTATTCCCTCTATTTCTCCCTCTTTTCTAATGGCTGTTGCTAAGGATTCCCTAAGAATGATAAGTTTGAAGCATTTATACTGAAGTGGATGCCACTTGAACATATACTCATAAGTGAAATAAACCAGACACACATGTATAAATATCGTATAGTCTCCCTAGTATAACAAGCGAAAAGCAGGAATACAAAGAACAAGTACAACAAGTAAAATCAATTGAGTCAGATAAGGCAAAGTGAATGGCATATGCTGCAGGATAGTAATCAGCTTTTCTTCTGGATGGTTAACAACCTAGGATCACAAGTCAGAGTTGGAGAAATAGAAGAGCCACAAGGCCAGCCAACATTTTGGCCCTAGCCTTTCAAGGTCAGCGAAGACTCAGCACATAGGAAAACCTGTACTGCAACATCATGAAACTCAGGTGAGCTCCAAATTTTCTGAACAAGGAGATTACGGAGCCACAGAGGAAAGAGATTGAAGTTCTAAAGTGTGCCTGGGGAGAGTCACATGAAGAGAGAACTTTCTCTCAAGCTCTCACAGAGAGCAATCTGGTCAAGCATTGACCGTGACTCATCCACATGGATGACACAGACAAAGGAACTACAGAATAATGTACAGGACTACATGATAAACCCTGAGAGGACTTCAATGACCACATAGGAAATATAAAGTTCTTGTGTTGGTATAGAAGTCTTGATCTACCTAGGTCTTAACCATTCAGCAGAAAAGTATAAAAATGAAGTATACATCATGTGCTCATTATATTAAGCTGAGCTGTAAATGGCTATGGTCGACAATTTCTTTGAATAACTCACTATGGTTGTAGAATGCTGGACTGTGTTGGATTGTGGTGTCGAGTTCAAGCCTAAGTTAGTTGAATGTCAATGGAGTGCCCACTTTTGACAGGTGTAGACAAAGGAAAGGTTGTAGAAAAAAAATCATGATGTGTATGTATAGACAGTACAGTTGGGATAGATAACGCTGTGCTTCTACATAATTCTATGAGAGGCAAGATCTGCACTAATGGTGGTTGGACAGGATATTATGTTGGCTTTTAGTACTATGGTCATCCACTAGGTAAATAATTATTGAATTTTTGATATAATTCAGGTATAAAAAAATAAGATAAGTAAGCAGCTACACTCTTAATTCACTGATAAGAGATATCTGCTGAAATAGTATCTGTAAATATAATATCATGTATGTACCTTGTATGATACCAAAACATTATGAAAACAGTTTGCAATGTATTAATTCATCGAATGTTTATGGTTAAGGTGTCTTGAAACTGTCTGATTGACATTTGTATTTTAATAAAATAAATATAAATGAAAAAATAAAAATAAAAAAATAAAAAATAAAAATAAATGGAAAAAAAAAAAAAAGAAATCCAGAGCCTGAAAAAGCAAAGCTCCTGCACAAAGGTGTGGGAGCTTTAGGCTCCAGACAAACTGTTTCCTTTTTGTGAAGAGGAGCAGAGGAAAGAAGGCACCAGCTGGATCCGCCTGCAGCTCTTTTTGTTAACATGGCTGACTGCAACACCCAACTGAGAGAGAGGTTTCTTGTTCCCCTTTCACCTCCCAAGTTTGTCCCACTTCATCTGTTAACCAGTTATAATACAGGGTCTCATAAAGGGGTGCATTTTCTGGGAAAACAATTCCATGCCTTTGTTCAACCAATGCTACATAATCTAGGACTGTGTTTTATATTCAATTTAGGAATTTTAAAGGGTATCAGTTATTTCTAACTAAAACACTTGCTACCTCAGAACCTTCTTCTCAAACCTGGAGTATATAAGATGCCAGAAATAAAAAGGAAGAAAAAGACCAACCGTAGATATGTGTTAAACTTCAAAGACTCGGTTGAAATGTTCATATTTGCTGTCATTAAACTTTGTGTCATACTACATTCTCAATCAAAGACCTATGTCTTCACTAATATTTGTGGATTATTTTACTTTCTTTATGAGTTAAAAAAACTTCTTTCTTCCATAGTTCTCTTCTAATTTTTTTAAATGTAGTGCATAAAATACAGATATATTTAATGAGGATAAATGAAGTGAAAACAGTTTATTGTTGAGATTTTCTGATTTATTTGGAGACATCTGCAATCAAGGTTCACTTATAGTTGTTCTCACTTGAGATGTAATATAATTTTTTTAAGTTCTCAGAATCTTGCTACACATGGCACTGCAACACCCAACTGAGATTTGTTTCTAATCCTAGAAATAAAGCAGATGAATAGTGACTTCATGATGTCATTTTCCCAATATCTATGATTAGGTTATTACAGAGATTATAAACATCATAGCTTATGTAATTCTACAATCACAATGAAGGTGCCAAAATGAAAGAGCTTTTGGGTTGTAAAAGGAGCACAGTTATTCAGGGATTCAAGAAGAAAAGGAGCAAGGGCCAATTTTGATTGAACTGAAGAATTTGCCACTGGGTGTCAGGTAGAGTTCATCTTAAATCTTTTTGATTGCTCCTCCAAGTTTCACTTAAACCAAATGTAACAGAAAGAAAAAAAACATACATATATAACTGTATGAAAGAGGCTAGAAGTTAAGATTTGTCAAAGAAAAAGAGGTGACACTGATTGATTGAGAAAAATTATTTTGAGGTTTATGAAAAAGCCCTAAAGGACACAAAAAATTTTGCAAATACAATATTGTTAAGTCATTTAAGAAAGGCATATAAATAACCATTTAATTTAAATATACGTGAAGTTTTTCTCCTTAACATTACTATGAACACTGCTGGTCTGCTTGGCTGTACAGTACCCTTCCCCGCCCTCCTGGGCAGGAATGTGAGTCGTACCGAGTTTCTTTTTTTTTTTTTTTTTCTTTCCCCAGGTACCAAATTTCTTTATTTGAAGGAATTAAAGGATTAAGTAGATGTTCTGGTGCAGTTTATAGAAAAGGTTAAGGTAGCCCCAACATGCATGTGCTGGCTTGGTGACATTAGTTCTCATTGTCACTATCCCCCAGGGTATGCTTGTCAAACAGGTACTCTGCCATGCTGGACTTGGGGGCTCCCATCTTGCGCAGGTTGGTCACTTGGTTGCCCAGCTCTTTGATGGCCTTCACCTGCTCGTCCAGGTTGTGTATTTTGATGAAGTCATGCAGATGGGCGTCGTTCTTATCAGTGGCCAGCTTGTGCAGCTCCAGGAGGGACTGATTCACTCTTCTCCAAGTGCAGCTCGCGCTCCATCGCATTCAACTCATTCTCCCACTCATCACGGTGTGTTTTCTTGATATCCTGAAGGAAGACCCGGCCACCATGCTGATTCTGCAGCTTCATCAGCTTCTCAGCATGTTCTCTCTCTCATGAGATTGGTGAAGAAAGTATTTGGTGAAGTTCTTCAAAGCCACATCATCGCGGTCAAAGTAGTAAGACATGGACAGGTAGACGTAGGAGCCAGAGAACTCCAGGCTGATCTGGCGGTTGATGGCGGCCTTGGCGTCCTGGGGGTAGTTCTGGCGCACTTGCGAGGAACAGGCAGTCGTCATAGTGCAGCGGGCGAGGCTGGGCTGCAGCGGCGAGGGCGGGAGAGGGCCGGCAAAGGTCGGGCTCCATTCAAGCACTGTTGAAGCAGGAGACCGCTGCGAAGCTTGGCGGAGAGCCATACCAAGTGTCTTACCAAGTGGTGTTCAGCCTGCCTGCCCTGATGGGTAGGGGCAGTTCCTTATCTTAATTTCTCTTCTATGGAATGCAGGATTTTCATGGTATCTCTCCCACTGTATCTTGAGGGAGAATGTAAATTTCCTAACAGAACTAGAGTCATCTTTAAGGTCTTGCACTGAGGTCCAGAATGTGTTGAACAGAGACAGTAACTGCCTTACCAGTGATTCTTAATTTTGACTTACAGGTTTGGCTTTACCTGAGACACTTCTGTCTGTGTTCAAGCAGTCCGAAGCTTCCCTGATGAGACTGATAGAAAAGGCATTGATTTGCATCAATTGTGATAGCAGGTTTTATGACTGGACTGAGATCAGAAATTCATTTTGCAGACCACTGAACAATTGCTAAATGCCTGCTCACCTCAGTTTCCAATCATTTACTAATAATTTTAGTCCTGTACTAGATTTTATGAATCCTGGGTCAAATTCTACAGGAGCGAAATTTTGAATTATTGGAAAGAGAAGCAGGATTTTGCTTTAATAGGTAACCTCTCTGCCCTCTAAAATATTACTTCAATCTGTTTGTTGTATAATTTCTTTCTAATCCATGAAAGCAACTGATTTTACTTATTAGTATTCTTAACATATATTAAATGAAGGAGTGTATCATTAACTGAATTAATATTAACATACCAATTCACTTATCATATATTTTATATTTTCTTGCATTTTATACATATTTGGCATGTTAAAGGTGCATTTTTCATTAGCTAGAGTTTACTAAGTACTTTAATTTTGTTTTAATAAATGCATTAGTACAGTCTCATAGCTCAGCTGACTGAAGTGTCTGCTTAGCTGCAGGGATGAGGGTTCAATTCCTGGCATGCCATGCCAGCCCCTCCTGCAAGGCTCACTCATCATAGCATGGCGGGCAAGGCTGGGCTGCAACGGCGAGGGCAGGAGAGGGCAGGCGAAGGTTGGGCTCCATTCAAGCACTGTTGACGCAGGAGACTGCTGTGAAGCTTGGCAGAGAGCCATACCAAGTGTCTTACCAAGTGGTGTTCAACAAAGCAAATGAAACTCGGCATGGTGGCATCCACCTGTAATCCCAGTGCTTGGGAGGCTGAAAACAGGAGGATAACTACCAGTCTGATCTGTGAAGCGAGACCCTGTACCAAATGCATAAAAAGAAAAATATGAAGCAAAGTAAAAATTAAAGGGATAACAATAAAGTCAAAGTTTTAGCAATCCCAAAGTTATTGAGTAAGCTACTATTGAAGATGGGAAAGCCTAGTAGTGTTCCTAATATGAATACGCAAGAAGAGAGTAGATTACCTTTTCCTAAAATGAGCCATTTGCTATACAGTGTGTGAGCTGAGTAAAATGAAGGACTTCTTCCTACTTTGCTTTGGAAAGCATGCTAGTCTATTTTTCTCGAATTTCCTAAGGTAATACTATGAACTCACTCAAATCTTCATAGCTGTATGACTAACCACACCTCTGACTCAAGTTCCTATTTACCTGAGCTAATGCACCTTGTATTTCAAAAGAAAATCTGATTATGTTTTCTGCTGCCTTCAACCCTCACTAAATAATGGATGCCATGCTCACAGGAGGAAAATGTGGAAGTAAGCATGAGGGTGGAGCTTCTATTGCATCCATATGTCTCCTAACATTGTAGGCAGGTGAGTTAGATAGAAATATAATAGGCATTCAAATAGGGCTAGGCCCTCAATGGAGCCAGTATGGAACACAAGATACCTTGTGTTAAGGGTCACTCAGAATAGGAACCAGAAAAGCCAGATTGGAATTTGGAAAGCCATTTATTACTGAGCTCAGGGCTCCTTGATCAGCTCTTGCTCAGGAGAGGAGGGAAAGGAGGTGGCTAGCCCAGGAAGCAGGGGGAGGGAGCCTTAAAACTTGGAACCACATTCCATTTGATAAACAAATTTATTGTCTGACACACAATAAAGCTTTTAGGGTCATTGTGATCATACTCAAACTAAATTTCCTGGGGCTTTCTTTTAGTTTCTGGTTGTCTTGCACCTGAGTACTTGCATGTAAACTTGCATAGCTGAGGCTACAATAAGTTAAAGCCCATTTAATTTCTTTTTGAAGTCATCTCTGTAAGCTAACTTGGTTTACTGGTATTAGAGAGGTCAGAATTTTATCTTAGCAAACAGCAAAAAACAGCCACCAGTTACTAAACAACTGAAAACAGTGATGAGTATACATTTTTACACTACAGAAAATTTCCATTTATTGTCTAAAATGGAAATTGACACAATATACCTTGCAACTGTGGGAAAGACAGACACTTCTCTTCTGAGCCTTATAGACCTCAAGACAAAAGACCAAAGGATTTCATAGCTCCTTAAAGATAAACATTAGGGGCCCATAACTTAAACAAGTCTCTATCACCTTGAGAAAGCCAAGAATAGTTACTATTCCAATCTCCTGAAGAAAAAGCACTGTTTTGTATTTCAGTCCCTTGTGACATGACTCACTTCCTTATTTGATCTCAATTTAATCATTTTACCTGAGTTTATACTCTTATTGATTGACCACAGTTTCATCCCACCTCATGCTCACCTACTGAGTTCTTATGTTTTCCAACTTAGACTCACCCCATCTCATGGTTTGCACTATGAAAATCAAAAAAAGGCTCCAGAGCCAGGGAGATGGCTCAGTAGAATAAGTATTTGCCTGGCAAGCGCAAGGGCCTGAGTTCAATCCCCAGTCCTGCCCCGCCCCCCAAAAAAAAGGCTCCTGGGCAGACCACATGGATTCTCTGCTCTTCCTTTCTCCAGCAGAAGCTTTCTTTCCTCCAATAAACATATTCTGCTTTTAACCCGCATTGTTACTAAAAATCATTCTTCAATTTTATAGTACACGAACTCACCTGAAGTACCTTTTAGTTTGGGAGTTTCTTTACCTTATGTCACTACCTTTAAATCATTCAAATAGACATGTATGTAATTTCTTTTTTGTTGTCTTATCTAGTTTGTAATTCCCTACTTTGCATTCAGAATCAAGACTCTCATTCTAGATAAAAACTTAGAATATGGATTATTGATTTTATAGGACTGAAAGCATATTCCTCTGAATTCGTATGATATATAGTGTAAAGATGTGCTAATAAAAATTCTGCAATAAAGTTTGTATATGAGAAGAAATAAATAAAAATGTGTCTCTGACATTCACTTTTTCAAAACTGGGGTAAGGAAAACATAATATTTATATTAAATACTATTACGATTTTGAGTAATTTAAATCCTATGATTTTATAATAGGAATTCATTCTAAGCTATAAATTAGGAAGAAAAACAGTGTTTTAGTCAAATATAAGTCAGTGGTTAATATATAATCTTCACATAAAGCCAGGAAACTCAATAATTATGACCTCAAAACATTATGCTTTCTTTAAAAATTCTGAGTCAGAAAATATGATCTTCAACCTCCATGTACATTAGGATTTTATTAATTGGAAAATGAAGTTTGACTTTCATTTATTTTTTTTCCAGCAGGGAGATCACAGTGTGGACCTCTGCCTCCTACGGTGGCACCGCTGTGCGATATTCTCACTTCCTCTCTTGGCAAACAGCCTCCCTGCCACAGCAGGGACCTCTGGAATTGGTGGAAAAACTTAGCACAGTGCTTATGTCTGCATATTTAGAAAAAAACAGATATACACATGAAGACAATTTTGAATCTTGACTGAATAGGATAGGAACTTAAAGGTCAAGACGGTTTGAAAATTAACCATGGGACTGTACTTTATTTTTGTTGTTAACACACACAATTAAATTTTGGTTTATACATAAAAACTTCTCAATATCACATTACATTACTTCCCTTTGACTTTTTTTTTCTTTTGACGACCCATAAAACAGTATCCAAGCTAATAAAAACTGCAAAATGTCATGGCTCTGTTAGTTGACTGTTTATCCTTGTGCCAGTCTTAAACTATTTCATTCTAAGGAAGGAGGCTGTGGTGTCATTAAATTTTTGCCTGTCTTAGTGCTTGGTGAAGAACTTGGCTCTGTGCAGCTCAGGACCACTATGATTTAAGTACACAGGGAGGTCATCTGAACTTGCCTTACTCTCTCCATTCTCCACAGTCTCAGTCTGTTTAACAGTCACTATCAATGACATTCATACTTTCTTCCTTTATTCCGAAGGCATTTTCTGACCTTCCCAAGGCCCACGCAAGCCTACTGTAGCGCCACCAGTGGGAGGTCAGTGTAAGGAGTGCCTAGTTTGAAACATGCCAGGGAGGGGTTAGTTGAAAAAAATAATAAATGAAGGAAACAAAGAGGCATTAATCTTTCAGCTGACAGAATTACTTAAGATTGTTAAAGAGTCACATTAATAAAGACTATTTATTGGGAAAAAAAAAAACAGCATCTGTCCAAGAGGGACAGAAGGGTTCCTAAATGGGTTAACAATGATGCTGCCTTCTCAAGGGATTTTTATAGAGCAAGTCCATGACATGAGGTGGGTCCAAAGTGAGAAACATGGGATATTGCTAGGTGGAGGTGGAACAAAGATATGGTCAACCCATAAAGTTACAAGTGCAACTGCTCAGGTAAAATGACTTACACCAGGATCAAGTGTGGAAGCAAGTCACAGAGCAAGCAAGGGTGAATATAGAACATGGTGTCCCCTGTAGAGGGTTGAGTTGGTGACTCTTGGCTTTCTCAAGGTGACAGAGACCTATTTAAATCACCAATCCCTGACATTTATCCTTAAGGATGCAGGTGGGTATATTTGTTAGACCTTTTTTTTTTTTTTTTTTTTTTTTGCAGAACCGGGGATTGAACTCAGGCCCTTGCACTTGCCAGGAAAGTGCTTATTCCACTGAGCTGTCTCCCTGGCCCCTATTGTTAGACCTTTTGTTTTGTGTTCTGCTCCATAGCTGGATGAGTCTATCTCTCCCACAGTTGTCAGCTATCTTCTCTTCTATCTTCCACACCTACTCCTTTGAGAACCCATAATATGTGACTGCCTATAAAATATTTCCATTTAACTCAGTTGCCTACAACATTACAAAAGCCTGAGCATGCTAACAGAGCAAATCTGAAGTCCCAGCAATCTAGGAGGCAGAGGCAGAAAGACTGTTAAGTTCAAATCCAGCTTCAGAACAATTCAGGGAAAATTCTGAATAACATTACTGCAAAATCTAAAACAACAACAACAGTAATAATGGGCTTGCAGTGTAGCTCACTGTGAAGGCTGGGTAAAGTTGCCAGTAACACAAAAGCAAAACAAAATAAAAACTATAAATAAATATGAAATAGAGTAGTTGCCAAGATCACACAAGTAGGAAGAAAACCATACAAAAGAATGATAGATGGGTGTAATTTTTTAATTTATTTTTTGAATAGAGGAGTGCTTGAGTAAGATGGTTGAAAATTCTTCTAAGATTGGTTAAATTTTAAGAAGACTTCTTCAGGATGCAGGCATCCCTTTCCTTTGGGAATTCACTTGGGAAAACTTTTTGCTTTCTCTGGCTCTTGAGGTAAGAAATCTTCAAGTAGCTCTCCAAATTAAAGTGCCTGCACGCAGGCACAGGGCCTGGGGGCTCAATCCCTGGGCCTGCTGTGCCAGCCACATCCCTGTGGTGTACTGAGATGGCAATTGAGACTGGGCATGGTGGCATGTGCCTGTAATCCCAGTACTTAGGAGTCTGAAATCACATGGATCACTATGAGTCCAATCTAGTAGTGAGATTCTGAATACCCTTAGACCTTTCCCTAAAATATAGAAAAACAAAAGATAATAGATCTCCAAGCATCCACTGTTTTACAACTTGCTGTTTCTTTCTCAGTGCCCTGGGAACTTTAAACTGTAATGGAGCTAAGAATGCCTCCTCTACCTAGACTTCCTGAAAGGCTGGAACCTCACTTAAAAGAAACAATTAGCAAATGCACAAGGTGTAATTATATCCACGAAGCATCCTTTTAATGACCTCCAGTGCTCACTTCAAAACCTTACCAACATTCCCGGGTCTTTAGTTTCAGGTGTTGAGCTTTGAGTTTACAACCTCTTGCTGTACTGATGCACCTCTTCTCCCACTGTGAACTCTTGAATACATTTTCTCTTTCCTGTTTCTCTTTTTTGGCAAAATTTTTCTTGGGCAAATTACCCTGCTCATGGTAGCAGATCACGTCCGTCCCTTAAATGTCAATAACATCCACTTGTTTATAGTAAAATCTAGAATCTTCCAAAGCGTGTTTTGGGCATGCTTCTGCTTTTGTTACAACTCCCTGGAGGGCCACAGATTTAAAATTTAAGTGTCTGAAACTTCAATATCAGAATGTATAACCTATTTCTGTATTATTGGTATAGAATGCAGAAAAGGTGATTTAACGTATTCTTAAGATTTTGTTATCTGCTCATTAAAAATGCATAATAATGCTATTCACCTTTTATGTGGCTTATATGATATTCAAATGTATTTTGTACAGAACCACTTTGTGTGTAAGTTAGACAATACTGTCACAGCACACATGCTTTCAAGTTCTGGCAATTCAGCTACATTTGAGAGAAAGACCCTGAGAGCATTCTGAGGGGCTTACTGGCAGCAGGTGGTTATAGGTTTCCTGGGCCTCCTGGAGAAAGCTATTGAAGAATTAATTAAGGTCCAAAGAAAACATTGCCTAACAAAAGTTAGTTGCAGGTGAGAGACAAGTGCAAAACAACAGACAGGAAAACAGTGGAGATTTTGTAATTTTGCTGAAGAATTCTAAGCAACAAAAAGTCTGAATAAATTATTTTTAATATGGCCCTTCTAAAGAATATTAATACAATACATTACTAAACACATGTATATGTATGTCTGTTTGTGTCCATTTAAAGTTCTATGAAAATAAATTTACGGTTGTTTATAGATAAATAAAAAGACTTACAATAGTCATTTGGAATACTGCTCAAGAAAATTGTGCAATGTTTACTAAATTCACTGACTTTAGGCTGTCTTGCTCCCAAGCTGTCAATGGCATTTCTGTTATTACACAAGGAAGAGTCTAATTATAGGCTGTTTAACAACCAATGTTGGCTGAACAATTATGGGTGCTCTGCTCTGTGCTAAACCTTATATGGATTTATTTTCACAGTGTGTTGACATATAAATTTATTATGTCTCCTTTCCAAAAGGCCAAACTTGGGGACAGGAGTTATAAGTGCTCTCTTTAACATCATAAATCTAGAAAGTGGTGGAGCCCACATCTGTATTCAACAGGTATGTACCTAGCCAGGCACTAATTAACAATACACTGTACTTCTGTATTTAAGCCCATTAATGTATGTACATGGTAATTTTTCATCCTTCAAAAAAATATTTACTAAGAGTGCGTGTATGGGTTGTGCAGAATGTGAAGGACCAATGTGAACAGATTTGCCTTCAGGGAATGTTCTTCTCAGACAAGGGAAATAAGGCATTTGTAAACTAGTTTCACAAGAAAATAAAAACAGAAGAAATCTTACATAGAATTTCAGACATTGTAGAAAGGAAACACAGCTGCTAGGCAGGAAGTTCACAAGTGATCCTTGGAGCATGGTACTTGTCCAAAAATATGTAAGAAAATTGAAACATAGGTGAAGTGTGCAAAGTGCATCAGTGTAAGGTCAGAAGGCTTCACTCTTGATACAAAGACCTCATGAAGCCTCTCTTTAAAAATTCCACAAATAGGCTGAGGAGATAGCTCAGCAGCATTAGTGCCTGCATGGTAGCTCAAGGTCCTGAGTTTGATCACTGGTTAAGAAAAAAAAAGTTCCGTAAATTAGGTTCAAAATGAAGGCTAAACCAGGATCCAAGGCAATTTTTCAGGCAGCAGTTTCAGTTCATCCTCTGGTTGCATTTACTCTTAAATTGTGGACATTCGTGCTGACTGGTCCGTGTCACTGCCATACCATTTATCTATGTTGAACATTTCTGCTTACATTGTAAGTTTTGTGAAGTGTAATAATACAGTTTAAACAGAAATGTTTTATAAAATATTGTATGGATAATAGCAGCAATGATTATCGAGTAACATTTCAGAAATTTATAATTAGCAGTAGCTTTCAAGTATGCTTCGTGATGTCAGAACGCTGCTGTGCTCATCTTGGGCTCAAGGCCCGGCTTCCCTAAATGGTGAGGTTCTCATTTAAACTGTCTGTCTGCACAGCTGAGCACAGGGAGACCTGGCTCTAGGCAGGGAATGGAAATGATCTGGATTGCTGTTCTTGGTCATTTAACCTACAGACAGAAGAAATTCCTCAGTTGGCAGATATACAGAAAAGCAAAACAAACAACTACGAAAAAGCAAAAACAACCTAGACTTTCATTATGAATCTGACTTGCACATAAGGACTTAGAACGCTCGTGCTTACTGCTAAGGTTCCCAGTGCCTTTTTGAATCTAGAACTATTCATTGGTTTGGTTTTAAGACCCGTCCTTATCCAAATTTGGTCTCTAAATTTGCACAGATTTTTACCCCTTGCAGAAGCACATTCTTATTTGATTAATTTTTGATGACTATTTTATCCATAGATGAAAAGTATCCTAGTAAAAGTAAATGACTTACGTGGTTTTGTATCCTAGTACCTACAAAATTATTTCACAAATATCAGGGAATCAAATATCAAACCAGAAAATACCTAAAAGAAACATTTTTCTGTGTTTTTTTTTTTTTTTTTAATTATGAATCGTGGGCTGGGGAGATAGCCCAGTAGAATAAACGCTTGCCTGGCAAGAGCAAGGGCCTGAGTTCAATCCCCAATTCTGCAAATTAATTAATTAATTAAAAAATAAAAATAAATTATGAATGGTACTGTTTAATTAATATGTATATTGAAGAATATATATGAAGTGGAAGAAATGTTAAAACCCTTTAAAGTGCAAATTTTTTCTCCTTTAAAGTATTTATAAATGATATATTTTGCTTTAAGAACATTTGAACTGACCCCAAACTCCTGATTTTTGTTTTTTACTTTTTTCAAGAAATACTACAAATTTCCCTTAGAGAATATTTATATTCCCATTAGACCTGATGAAATCCTTTATAGTTCACTTCCATCTTCATCATGCATGAAATGTGACCATACAGAATATCTCGTGACTCTAGGAGCAATAACGTATTACCTTCAGGCTCCCATAGATCAAAATCTGATGCCCAGATGGGGGGAGAGGATAAAATGCAGGAAGAAAGCTTTTATGACTATTTGCTCTATTTTACAGGGAATATCACACATCAGCCAGAAAGGCTGTGCCCAACTTACTGCATACAAGTTCCAATACTGTGATGTCATCACTCTTACAGTCTGTGAAAATATTTTCTCACTGTAAAATTCTTTCCTTTCTATAGCACCTCAACCATATATTAAATCAATATAATGCTTGCAAAAAAGTCTCATTACTATCAACTTCTATTATACCTTATTCTTTATCTGATTTCCACTCTGGTCCAGGTAATATCCCATGGCATGTAAACCTTAAAGGAAGAAATTTATAGAGAAAATTACAAAACTAATTAGGCACTATCAGAACTAGCCCGTGCATTAATTTTGCACTAATGGGTAGGAATATTTTGTATGGATTTGCTGCTTATTCTTGGCTTATACTTGTTTGCTATCAATGTTATCCACTTTTATTTTAATATAACTCTGAATTTTTGGGGTGTTGCAGGTTACTCAGTAAATTACTACATTTCCCATGCTTAAGCACAGCCCTCTGGGTAGTGAAGATGATGAAAACAACTTCAATGTCATCCCTTTAAAAGACAATGTCCCAATCCTGACATGGAGGACGACAAGTGCTTCACCACCTTCCTCAGATCCAAATGTTAGAAGCTTTTTATACTGAGGTGCCGAGCTCCTCTATTAGTGGAATCCTGTTCAAAAATGCTATAAAACAGACATAGATGCTATTTTGAAATGTCTGTAGTTTTGGGTCTTTACTGTAGCAGTTCTGACTGTACCCTAAAATAAATCAGCATTTTAAAGTTCGTGTCCTCTTGTAGATCCCTTTGGTTCAGCTCAGAGATTCTTAATTATTCTTCTCTTCTTACATTGTCATTCTTTTCTTCATCGGTTGTAGGCTTTATGGCCGCTGTCTCTGTTATCTTTCTCTTGTCGCTTGGACAAATACCCAACACCCAAAATTTTGGAAGGAAAGGTTTATTTAGCTCACAATTTCTGGAGGTTTCAGGCCATATTTGGCTGACTCGAAGGCAGAAAGGCACATGGCAGAGGGTAGCAGTTCATGGCGGCTGAAAACAGTGAAACAGCAAGAGCAGATGGGAAGAGTAGAGGCAGCAATGGACACAGAGAGAAAGTCTGTCTCCCTTGGGTTGCATTCAGGCTATCTGCTCCAGTCTGGGTGCAGTACTCATACCTCTAATCCCATTAGCACTCATACTCATAATCCCAGTGCATTATGAGTTAATCATAAATTCTAAAAGTTCACCCCATCACTGCATGAGGCTTTGAGGGGGGACAACTAGACACAAACCATAACAACCACTATGGATAATTCACTTTCTTTTCTTTGACATGCATTTGTAACATTATAACTTATTAATTAGTGTATTTCTAGTGTATCGAGTATGTATATCTTCATCCTCAACCCTTAGCTTTTACCCAGGACACACAGTGAGTTAAGACATGCGTCATGGCTGAATGAACACAAAAGTTCCAAAAGGGAGTCCATCCCAGAGAACAACAGCCCAGAATGATGGAACCAGGAAGGAGACTTAGGGCTGGGCTTCCCTGGAGACTGAAGAACACAAAGGAACACAAGAAATCGAAGGTTCGATTGTCATGCATGTGTGCCTCAGGTTTTTTTCCCCCTTTAATTTTAATTTTAATTTTTTATCGCCAGCTGGCAGAGCCCATTCCTCCCCTGCCAGCTGCCTGCCTGAGATGCTGGCCAGCTACCAACAGCTGTGCCTGTGGAAAACTCACTGCCCCATTACCCAAGGCAGCCACGGCCTACTACTCTGTTAAGCATTCTCCATAACGTGTATTTCTTAGCATGAAATTCTTTATCACTGATCAGCCAAATTCATTCCACAATTAGGAAATAGTTCTCTAAAATGTTTAGTTCATATGAAATGTATTCTAACAGACTTGTTTTGGATGGCAGTTTTGTATTAGTGTTTTTATTTTTTTTTAATTCTCAGGTGCATCAAGGTTTTATAAGATCTAATATCATAACAAAAATACATGACAGTTGACCATTTCTTATTTCTCTGACCAGTAAGTGAGACAATTTAATAAATTCTTTCTTTTTTTCTTTGCTTCAAGTTTGTATTCACATGCTTATCAGTATTGACCATAAGTTGTCACCTAATGAAATCAGTTCAGTGACCTGTACAAAATAAATTAATAATTTCTATTTCATACTGGATATGTGTCCAAATAATGGTTGAGCATCTTGTTAGCTGCCTCAGTTAAGAATTCAGTGAAAAAAATATTTGGGCTTTCATCCCTAGGGGCATCTTTCAGTGTACTAGAGGCTCATTAGCAACTTCTATACCAAGATTACCCACAGTATACTTGTTCTAACAGGTTTTCTTACTTTGACACATGGTAAACGTCTACTGCAAATCCTATTGACATTTAATTTTGAAATTACCTTCTGTATTTGCTTGCATTTTACTCATGATGTGTGCATAATTTCAATCTGTTGAAATATTGATTCTGATTTATGATTTAGTAAATTAAGTAATAACTAGTTGAATTTCATATTAAATTTCTGTAGTGACTCAAATATATTATACTTATATTGCCCTTTAGAGTATCAAAGAATCCTTCTATGAATACTATCTGTGAGTTTATTTGGAAAACGAATCATGTTTAATTCATGTTTATATCCTCAGCATCTAACTCAATTCTAGCACATGGTAGCTACAGAACAGAGTTTTTAATAAACTCATTAGAGTTTCTCAACAAGTCAAAAGAAACGATGACTTTGAGTGTGTTAAAGCCTGCCAAAGATTTTTTGACAGGACTTGGTTTAGTTTCCTATTGTAGTTTTAACTAATTTTCACAGAACTGATGAGCTGAATCAATACAAATACATTATCTTATAGTTCTGGAGATCAAGATTCCAATATGTATTAAAATATAAGCTTCGGCTATAGTCTATGGCTAGCAGTCCACTCCTCTGCCTTCTTGGCTCTTAGGAGTGTCTGGCCTTGACATTTCAAAATCCTCCTTTCTCACCAAAATGATTTCTTGGACTCTAGCTGTTTGGAGTCAGGGACTGAACAAGACTCTTTTGGAGACCTTTGTGATAACGGACCCAATCTAGATTATTTCAGTTAATCATTTCATCTCACTATTCTCAATTGTATCTCCTTTGCCTAATAAGAACACTCATAAGGCTCTGGAATTAAGAAATGATACATTTGTATGTGCATGAGTGAGTGTGAGAGGTGGGACGTAGTTTATCATACTCCTCAACAGGGCGAGTCTCACTCCCCTGTCTTAGGACACGATTGGCTTTAGTAATGTGTCTAGACAACACAGTAGAATGATACTACTTGATTTTCTAATCTAGCATGCATGTTTTAGCACAGTTTCCCATTGAACTTTTTCTGTCTTTGATTTTGCATTTCTGAGCAACCTGGTTACACAGAAGTCATTATGCTCAGGAGGTTGCCTAAAGAACACACATGCGCACGTGCGCGCGCACACACACACACACACACACACACCCCACACAACATAGAGAGCTGCACAGGATCAGCAGCTGTTATAAACTCACAAGTTTCAATTTTTTCATCTTGAAAAAGGACATATGAGTAGTTATGCAAGATACTGAGGAAAAAATTAAGCCTCAGCCACCATCTGGCTGCAAGCATGGGAATGACCTAAGGAAGTCTCCAACCTTATTCTAGGAAAAAAAGTCATGAACAAAATAAATGACTGCTACTGTGTTAAACTACTGCTGCAGCATTGTTATACCACAATAGATAGCCAGATAAAATATGAACTATTTTTACAGTTTTACAGAAATGTTTTGCACTTGGGAAGGGGAATAAGAGGTGGAGAAATTGGAGAGCAAAAGGAAAAGGAGAAGGAGAAGAAAAATAGAATTAAGATAGGTTGTGTATATACAACAGTTCCCCACAATAGATGTGATCATTTCACACTGCAAAAGTATGCTAATGAAAGTAAAAAGAGAGAAAGAAACAGAAGATGAGCAGTTTTAAACACAGCATGGGACAAATAGAAACACACTGAAGCAAACTCAAGTCATGTACAAAACAGAGGATGGCTGATGATATTAAACGAGGTGCTGCCCCGATGTCTCAGGAGCAGGCTTTTAGCTGCTGCTGCTGCTGCTGTGTCTTTAAGCGAATCCCCAACAGCTCTTTTGGTTTCCTCATCTGCAAGGCAACAGTAATGATGATGGCAATGATGTGTGCAGGTCTTATGTGCATCCTGTTGATTAGATGGTATAACAGGGATAACCGCAAAGAGTGCTTCCTATCAAGGCCACGAAGTAACGATATAATGAGCATTGGAATTAAAAATTCCATGTTTTTTTCAGACTTCCAAGATACCTTTCTAAATAGTATTAGGCCAATAAGTGCAGGGGCGCTCAAGGAAATTTGATAAAGATATGCATATCACATGGATTCTAGCTTTAACCTAGCGCTCAGAAGTAGAAAGTGGTGAAGTCCAAATACCTCAAATGTATGGCATTACTGGCAGGGACTCTTTTCTATTGAACATTTTAGGATTATAAAAGAGACATTCTAGAAGGATTTCAAGAATCTTATACTTGGAAGTTCTTAGACAAAATATTCCTTGGAGATAATATGCTCATTAGCAAATCAGTTGCCTCATCTTATCTCCTACTATCAGCTTATCTTTGATTTATTGCTGTATCCATCATCCTTCTTACCTTTTGCAGCTTAGAATGCTCACATGTGACACAAGAAGAACTTGATACAACAAAGTTGGTGGTAGGAAAATACAATAAACTTAGGGAATCCCATGGTCTATGGATCCTAAAGACTTACCAGCAAACCTGTTATATATCCCCAGTTGTTTTTAATCTTCTAGGACACTGAACTTTTTTAAAAATTGGTACTTCCTTCAAGCTGCTGTCCTCACATATATTTTCCTTTTTTTCATCATCACATCGCATCAACCTCTAAATTATTGAAAAACACAAAGTACATGAACATATTCATTGTCTTTTCCTCACCTGCAAACCTAGGCTCAAGTCAGCAAGGTACATTTAATGTTACTCCTAGCTGATGTCTTCTCAGCCTCGTATGACAAATTCCTGTCTCAGAACGGATTTTAACTATTGTTGTAAGTCCAATGTCTCTTTGGTGACTTAGACCTTAATTAGAGCTCTTCTAAAATTTTCCAGTTATAGAAAGACAAAAAAGTTGTTTGCAAGACATTTTTTATTATTTTCCATTTATTTAACTTCTTTGTTTAATGTCTTGTTACCTCTGAAATCCTAGGCACTTTATAATCAGTTACAGCTCTCCATAATTTACAGCTCAAATTGACCAGTCTATTTGTGCAAGGCATAGAAAGCTCATAAGCTGGGTTATATTTTTCTCTAATGTACTTCTTCTTAGTTCCCAGGGTTTTAATACATTATTTCTTCTGTCATCAAATATGTCAGGACAAAATTTTAATCCACCAGATCACTCTTTTTGTCTCATTTATTCTGGCTTTAACTACACACTTTAATATCAAACAAATCCAATTTGATAGGGAACAAAGATCTTCCTAGGAAATTGAATTATGAAAAGTTAAGAACAAATAAAATGTTTTCTTACTATTTGGTATTACCTAGAGTGGAAACCTAAAAGTAATAAAACTTTTTGTTTCAAAAAAAATGATGTAATCAGTTTATACTCTTCTGTTTGTCCTCCAAAGGCAGGTATGAGATGTAATGGATAGCCGACTTTTTCTACAATTGTAAAAACAAGAAGTCTCTTCCTGTATTGTTTTGCCACTACAAAGAATGCTTTTAGATTCTTGCTATAGTAAGACTAAAAAGATAAATGAACAAAGTCAAAAACAAAGAACTGATTTTTCTGAGAAGGGTGACTTTTCAGAAGAAACACAGTCATGAAATAGTTCGTAGGATGTGTGAAATAATTTTGAAGATTTTAAATTTTTAATTGATTTCTCTTTCAGGCTATGGTGGGATCACTTAATTTATTGAACGTTCTCTTTACAAACACGTACATAACAAACTTTTGTTGATGGAGCTTTGAAAAATTGGAACGAAAGAGTCATCAAATGACCATTTCGATGAAATGAAAAGAATGGAAATATATAGAGAAAAATATACGCATATCAACAATGCATTACAGTCAAAAGGTGCAGGAAAACATCAACATGAAAATAATCAGTTAAATATCTCTGCACAGTGTGGAAAGCCTTGTGGCCATACATTAAATGGGACCTCTAGTATGTTTTTATAATAATATGAAAGTTAATTGAAAATGTCTAGAAGAGTTTGATATTCTAGTTTTTCTAAAACCCAGTGTAGTTGTTTCTATTACATTTAGCAGGTACTTAAAGTGAAACAAGTTCTCAAACTGAACCCATAATTCTTAATTTCCTCCAGTAGATCTTATTAATGAATAACATATGCAAACATTTAGAAGTAATCTCTCACTTTCCCTTCTCATTTATTTTATTAGGTCATCAGGCTTTACAGTTTCTACTTCTTAATAGCTTAAAAGGGCCAGACAAATAGTTCAGCACATTAAAATGCCTGCAAGCAGGTGCAAGGGTTAAGGGTTTGATCCCCTGGGACTGTGATGCTGGCCCCAACCCCAGGGTGCTCTGAGATGGCAATTGAGATGGGACATGGTGGCACATGCCTGGAATCTCAGCACTTGGGAGGCTGTAAACAGAAGAATCACTATGAGTCTGATCTAGAAGTGAGACCCTGAACACCCTGTGGGCCTTTCCCTAAAAATACAGAAAAAGAAAAAAAAAATCACTTTCATGAGTCTCAAACTTTCTGATAACGGAGATCATGGGGATACAGAGAAAAGTGATCATCAATGTGGAGTGTTTCTAAGGAGAGTCCCATGGAGAGAAAACATTCTCTCAGGCTTTCACAGAGAGCAAATTGGTCAAGTCATGTGACTCATCCACATGGCTGACACGGACAAAAGATCTACAAACTGCAGTATAGGGTTTCACAATAAGACCTGAGAGGATTTGACTGAACTTGAGAGATACAGAAATTACACTTTTTTTGCTTTATCTTGGTCTTAACCATCCAGCAGAAAAGTGTAGTAATGAGGTGTGGAAAGGAAAGCCATATTAATATGCTAAGCTGTAAAAGGCTCAAGTCAACAACTTCTGACATTGCTAGTCCTATGGAAAACCCATTATTATTATGGGGTACAGGACTGTATTGGATTATCTTGCTGAATTCATGCTCATACAATATTTAAATTACAATGGAATACCCATCCCTGACAAAACTAAACAAAAAAGTGATACACGGCCAATGCTTGACCAGATTACTCTCCATTAGAGCCTGAGAGAAAGTTTTCTCTCCATGTGACTCTCCCCACGCACATATAGAACTTCGATCTCTTTCCTCTGTGGCTCCATAATCTCCTTGTTCAGAAAATTTGGAGCTCAACTGAGTTTCATGATGTTGCAGTACAGGTTCTCCTATGTCCTGAGTCTTCGCTGACCTTGAAAAGCTAGAGCCATAATGTTGGCTGGCCTTGTGGCTCTTGTATTTCTCCAACTCTGAATTGTGAACTTAGGTTGTTAACCATCCAGAAGAAAAGCTGATTAGTATCCTGCAGCAAATGCCATTCACTTTGCCTTATCAGACTCAATTGATTTTAGTTGTTGTACGTTTCCTTTTGTATTTCTGATTTTCACTTGTTATACTAGGGAGACTATACAATATTTACACATGTGTGTCTGGTTTATTTCACTTATGAGTATATGTTCAAGTGGCATCCACTTCAGTATAAATGCTTCAAACTTATCATTCTTAATAGCTGAGTAATACTCCATTATATAGAAATACCACATCTTTTTCAACTATTCCTCATGTGATGGACATCTTGGTTGTTTCCAAGATTTTGCTATCACACATTGT
>PVKA01004500.1:0-98581 GCA_004027165.1 Ctenomys sociabilis
ATTCATCACCTGCAAGACAATGCAAAGATGAACAACATGAAACTAATAATAGTCACAAAGAAGGAGTCAATACAAATGAGATAGGGCAGAAATAATAGCAGAAAACTTCCCAAATATGAGGAATCAATCTAACATTCAGGTAACTGAAGCATACAGAATGCCAAATAACTTCAACCCAATTAAAAACACACTGAGACATATAATAGTAAAGATCCCAGAAATCCAGGACGAGAATAATATATGGAAAGCTACTAGACAAAAGAAGCAGATTATAGTTAAAGGAAAACCGATCAAAATTACAGCCGACTATTCCTCATAAACCATGAAGGCAAGAAGAGCATGGAGCACAGTACTTCAAATGCTCTATGAAAACAAATTCCAGCCCAGATTACTATACCCTGAAAGATTCTCTTCCAAGTTTGATGGAGAAGTGAACTACTTCCATGTCAAAGAACAACTAGAGAATTTCTTGATGACAAAGCCAACCCTTCACAGATTACTGAAAGATGTTCTAGAGAGGGACCAAAATGATCAGAACTCCATCAACAGGAACAAAAGAAACCCACTAAATAGGGCAAACAAACACAGAACAAAAAAGGAGTGAACAGCAGCAGGTAAATAACATGTCAATCGTAAGTCAACACATCTCAATTATAACAATCAATGTAAATGGACTCAATTAACCAATTAAGAAAAGTAGACTGGCACAGTGGATTAGGAAACAAAATCCAACAATATGCTGTATACAAGAAACACACTTAAATCAAAAAGAAATTCATAGGCTGAAGGTCAATGTATGGAAAACGATACTATATGCTCCAGCACCTCAGATAAAAGCAGGGGTAGCAATCCTGTTCTCAGACAGTCTCAACTTCAAAACAAGAACGATCAAGTGAAACAAAGAAGGCCACTATATACTAGTTAGGGGAAAAATTCAAGAGGAACAGGTACCACTCATAAATATGTATGCGCCAAACACAGGAACACCCAACTATGTAAAACAAGTCTTAATGGACATGAAGACTCTAATATTTAACACCACAGTCTGAACAGGAGACTGTAACACTCCCTTATTGCAAAAAGATAGGTTAACCAGACAAAAAATTAGCAAGGAAGTAACAGAACTGAACAAGAGCTTGAAACAAATGGATTTAGTGTACACATACAGAGTGTTCAACCCAAACACAGCTGAATACACATTTTTTTCAGCTGCACATGGGTCATTCTCTAAAACAGACCACATACTGGTCCATAGGACATGCTTAAGTATATGCAAGAAAATAGAAATTATCCCATGCATATTATCTGACCACAGTGCAGTGAAACTGGAAATAAATGACAAAGAAACCAGAAAAATCCCATACATACATGGAAATTAAACAACACCCTACTCAGTAATCAATGGGTCACAGATGAAATCAAACAAGAAATTCAACAATGAAATCAAACAAGAAATTCAACAATTTCTACAATTCAATGAAAATTCAACCACATTATCGGAATTTATGGGATGCAATTAAAGCAGTTCTCAGAGGGAAATTCATAGCTATGAAATCACACATTAGGAAAACAGAACGGGAACTAATAAACACCCTAATGCTGCGCCTCCAACATCTAGAAAAGGAAGAGCAAACCAAACCTAGAGCCCAAAGACAGGAAGAAATCATAAAAATCAGAGCAGAAATGAACTCAATTGAGATGAACAAAACAGTTCAAAAGAATTAACAAATCAAGAAGCTGGTTCTTTGAAAGAATAAATAAAATTGATAAGCCCTTAGCCAACCTCATCAAAAAGAGGAAAGAAAAAATTCAAATACAAGCAATAAAGGATGAAAAGGGTGTAATCACCACAGACCCAGTGGAAATTCAGAAGATTATCAATAGTTACTTCGAAAATCTTACACTCACAGAATAAAAGACACAGAAGAAATGGACAGATTCCTTGAAAGATATAAACTACCAAAACTGAATCAACAAGATATAACCACTCTCAATAGCCCAATAACAGCCAATGAAATACGAGATGAAAACAAAAAAAAAAAAAAAAAAAAAAAAAAAAAAAAAAAAAAAAAAAAAAAAAAAAAAAAACCTACCAACAAAGAAAAGTCCAGGTCCTGACGAACTTACAGTCAATTAGACAAGAAATTTATGAAAGATACATGCCCTATACTCCTCAAACTCTTCAAGGAAATTGAAAAGGAAGTAGTCCTCCCAAAATCATTCCTGGAAGCAAGTATTATACCGATTCCAAAAGAGAACCACAGGCCAATTTCCCTCATGAACATAGATGCAAAAATCCTCAATAAAATCCTTGCAAATAGAATACAGCAAATCATCAAGAAATGATACACCATGACCAGGTAGGATTCATTCCAGGGATGCAAGGAAGGTTCAATATTTGCAAATCTATAAATGCAACACACTATATCAACAGAGTGAAAACCAAAAACCATATGATCATCTCAATTGATGCAGAAAAGGCTTCTGATAAAGTCCAACATTCATTCATGTTCAAAGTCCTACAGAAAATTGGAATATAAGGCCTCTACTTCAATCTGATAAAAGCCATTTATGAAAACCCAATGGCTAGCATAATTCTAAATGGGGAAAAACTGAAATCTTTTACTCTTAGATCTGGTACAAAACAAAGAAGTCCTCTATCACCCCTCCTATTCAATATAGTTCTGGAATCATTAGCTACAGCCATTAGACAAGAGAGAAATAAAAGGAATAAGAATAGGTAAAGAAGTCAAATTATCACTATTTGCAGATGACATGATGTTTTACTAGGAAGACCCAAAAAACTCCACCAAGGAGCTACTAGAATTAATAACAAATTCAGTAGCACAGTAGGATACATAGTCAATACCCAAAAGTCAATAGCATTCCTCTACATGGATAACAAACACACTGAGAGGGAAATTATAGAACAATACTTTTTATAATAGCACTGAGGAGTATGAAATACGTTGAAATTAATCTAACTAAAGAAGTCAAAGATCTTTTCAAGGAAAATTACAGTAGTCTTAAAAAAGAGATCGTAGAAGATTTCAGAAAATGGGAAGATATTCCCTGCCCCTGGATAGGAAGAATCAACATCGTGAAGATGGCCATACTCCCAAAATTGCTGTAAAGATTTAATGCAATCCCTACCAAACTGCCATCAACATACCTCCCAGACCTAGAGAAATCATTCCTAAAATTTATTTGGAACCAGAAAAGACCTAGGCTAGCAAAGGCAACCTTCGGCAACAAAGACAAAGCCGGAGGCATTACAATCCCTGACTTGAAATTATACTGCAACACTACTGTGATAAAATCAACATGGTATTGGCAAAGAAATAGATCTGAGGATCAGTGGAATAGATCAGAAGATGCTGAAGCCTCTATGAACACACTCTGCCACTTTATATTTGACAAAGGGGCCAAACATACTCACTGGAAGAAAGCCTCTTTAACAAATGGTGCTGGAAAAACTGGCTCTCTACATGCTGAAAACTTGACCCAGGTCCACCACCGTGCACTAAGCTAACATCAAAATGGATTAAAGATCTAAAACATTAAAACAGAAACACTAGCCGGGTGTTGTGGCACATGCCTGTAATTGCAGCACTCGGGAGGCTGAGGCAGAAGGATTGTTGTGAGTTCGAGGCCAGCCTGAGCTACAAAATGAGCTTAAGGCCAGCCTGACCCGCATAGTGAAACCCTGTCTCAAAGACAAAAAAAAAAAAAAAAAAACAGAAACACTAAATCTCCTGGAAGAGAAAGTAGGAACTCTTAAAGACATAGGGGTAGGGAAAGATTTCATGAACAAATATGTATTCACATGGGAAACACTTGAAAGAATTAACAACTGGGACCAACTCTTATTGAGAAGTTTTTGCAGACTCAAAAGAAATTACCAACAAAGTGAAAAGACAACCCACAAATTTCAAAAAAAAAAACCTTAACTAATAAGCACTCAGACAAAGGTCTGCTCTCTAAATTTATAAAGAACTAAAATATATCAGGGCCCCAAAATTTAAAGACCCAACCCAGAAATGGGCATCTGAGATGAATACACACTTCTCAGAGGACGGAATTAAAGAGAATAAATACACGAAAAATGCTCCACATCACTAGCCATCCATGAAATGCAAATTAAAACATACAGAGATACCATCTCACCCCAGAAAGCATGGCTATCATAAACAAATCAACCAACAACAAATGTTGGAGAGGCTGTGGAGTAAAGGGAACCCTTCTCCACTGCCGATGGGAATGTAGACTGGTGCAACTATTATGGAAATCAGTGTGGAGACTCTCACAAAACTAGGACAGGAAATCCCATTCAAGCCAGCTATCCTCCTACTGGTAATTTTCCTAGAGGAACTGAAAACATCATATCATAGTGATATATATGTACTTACGTTTGTAGCAGCACAATCTGTGATAGCAAAATCTTGGAAACAACCAAGATACCCGTCACATGAGGTATGGTTGAAAAAGATGTGGTATTTTTATACAATGGAGTATTACTCAGCTATAAAGAATTATAAACTTGAAGCCTTCATGTTTAAGTGGATGTCACTTAAACATATACTCATAAGTGAAATAAACCAGACACACATGTGTAAATATCATATAGTCTCCCTAGTATAATAACTCAAAAGAAGAATTACAAATAGAAAGATATAACACACTTAAAAGGAAAGCATGGACTTGAAGACTAGACAATGAAGAGAGAGCAAGGAGAAGAGCTAGGAAACATGGCAGAGGCAAAGTCATACAGTTATATGTACAAGATGGGCAAGACAATGATCCCCAGAATCTTCAAAGGATTTTCCAATCTAGTAGTTAACTGGAAGGATTCTCAACCTGACTAACTATATATGCTAATACCTGTGAACTAAGCAATTGCACTGAAGATGACAATTTGTAGTAGTAGGTTCAGGCTGGGAGTGCCTGTCATTCTGTTCTTCTGAATAGGTGCTGCTTGTCATGACATGCCAGTTGCTGCTGAGCTGTCTCTCAGGTAGATGTTTGTTTAAAAAAGAGGAGGATGGTTAATGAAGGCAAGAGAGAGGAAAAGGAGTGATGCGGGACTGTCCAGCTGCAATGCTATATACGGTTAGATTTCTAAACTTATGTGTAAATATATATAATTGTTTATATATCAATACTTGATGAAAAATACTGTTCCATGTTAAGCATAAGAGGTTCAGAGAGAGAGAGGTTAAGCTCAACAGCCCAGGATGTACAGTAACAATAAGCTTCTCTTCTGGAGGATTTACAACCTATGTTTGCAGACCAAAAATTAGAGAAAAAGGAGGGCCAAAAGGATAGCCAACATTTTGGCCCTAGCCTTTAAAGGTCAATTGAGACTTAGGACATGTGAGAACCTATACTGTAACATTGTGCAACTCAGTTGTATCCCAAATTTTCTAATGAAGGAGATTATGGGGCTAAAGAGAAAAGTGATCGAGGATGTAGAGCATGCCTAAGGAGAGTCCCTTGGAGAGAAAACATTCTCTCAGGCTTTCACAGAAAGCAATTGGTCAAGCAATGACCATGACTCATCCATATGGCTGACATAGACAAAGGATCTACAAAATGCAGTACAGGGTCTCAGGATAAATCCTAAAGGGATTTGACTGACCTTAATCAGATACAAAAGCTATAATTCTTGTTACACAGGTCTTGCTTTATCTTGGTCTTAACCATCCAGCAGAAAAGTATTAAACTGAAGTATAAGAAGTAAAACCATATTATGCTGAGCTGTAAAAGACTCAAGTCAACAACTTCTGACACTGCCAAACATATGGAAAACCCAATACTATTATGGACTACTGGACTATTTGGGAGTATTTTGCTGAATTCAGACACCTATAATATTTAACTGATAAAACTAAACAAAAAATGGGATACAAATGAGAGACCATCTTGTATCTGTATATTCAAAATAATATACAGCTACTTTCTCTTAATTCAATGAATACAGGAATCTGTTCTAATAGTGTTTGTAAATAGAATATCATGTCTACATCTTGTACAACAAATAACCACTAAGAAAACAATATGTAATGTATTAATTATTGAAACTATCCTACTAATTTGATTTGAAACTGTCTCATTGCTATTTATTTCTCAATAAAATTATAGGGGAAAAAAAGTACATGAGGGTGGGTACGGTGTGTGGTTTAACTTCTTCCACTATTCAGAACAAAATTTCAATAACTCATCAGCGAAAAGTAGCTGAAGGGTTAGGGTACATTGCCTGCCTACACGAGAGATACTCAAGAGTTCAGTGACCAATACTGCCTCCCCCAAAAAGAAAACAAGAAGAACCAAAAGAAAATGGCCAGGCATGGTAGTGCATGCCTTTAGTCCCAACAATCCAAGAGGTCAAAGCCAGAGGACCACATTTTCATATTCAGTCTGGAAAACTTAGCAAGACCTCGTCTCAAAATAGAGGACTCACAGAGCAAAGGCCCAGGTTCAGTTTCCTCTGCACAAAGAAAACAAAAAAGGATGTGGAGAATCCTACAGGGAAGTTAGACAGACCTTGGAAAATGCTTCATTATCCTCCTAAGGAAAATGTGCTAAGATAGCAGTAGAGACATGGTCATCAATTGGTATTTTAAACCTGCCAACTTCTCCGCTATGTAAACCAATACATTACATGGAATTACTCAAAATGTAAAATAATTTTTAGTTACAGTCTGCTTCTGACATAGCAAAACCTATAGTAAAGAATCAATAGAAGGGCATCTTGTTTTAATGCTGCATAGTAGAAAATGTATTTCACCAGCTTTTTAATCAAACTTGTACCCCATAAATGTGTTCTTTAGAGAATTCTTTCTTCACAAGATATGCTAAAACTAAAATATACCAAAACCTTCAGGCTGGTTGTTTCTACATTATGAATTACAACCACTGCAATGAGTTTTGGGGCTATGTCTAGGAAAAGAAAGATTATGCAGGGCCAGCAAGATAGCTCAGTGAACTAAGCGACTACTTGGGCAAGTATAGGGACCAGGGTTCAATCCCCAGCACCACATGCCATGCTGGCCCTGCCTCATCCCCAGGTACGCTGACCTGGCCACCAAGACTGAGTGTACACCTGTAATCTCAGCCTTGGGGAGGCTGAAAACAGGAGGATCATTTCGAGTCCAAGCTGCAACCTGCATAGTAAGACCCTGCACCAAATACAGACAGACAGACAGATAGATTATGCAACTTTGGCATACAAGGCCTCAAGGCCTGGCTTCCTGTCTCTTACTCTTCTCCCACATTCATCTGTTCTCAGGGGCTCCCAGACCCTGCCTCCTGAGTACATGGAGACCGCCCTCTGCCCTTGAGCCTCTCCTGCCTAACCCTTAGCTGACCTACTCCTCACGCAGGCTGGATGGAGCTGCAGCCTTGCCATCGGTGCTCTCCTCCAGGGTTTCCTCTCCAATTCACCAAGTCCCGCAGCAAAGGTGGCCTGTTGTGTGTGGCCACAATGCAATCTCCAATTTCATTTTCAGCCTTATGACCAGATTCCAGCTATACAGAGCCACTGCCAACCGCCCCCTGGGTCAGGCTCTCCCTGGCCTGTGTCTCTGCATATACAACTCTATCTGCTGGAACATCCAGCGCCAGGGCCCCATCCTCCCCTGCACCAGCTACCCTCTCCTAACCAATCACAGAGCCACCTCCTCTCTTCCTGATGCCTTCCTATGCTGCACTAGCCTGCTCTCCACAGGCCACTCGGCCTAGCAGCACAGCACTGCAGTGAAGCCTTTGTGCAAAGCCCTTTCCACAGGACCTTAACTAGTGTCCCCCAAGAGGCAGCCAGAAAAATTAGTTTACATCTGGAAACCAGATATGTGCTTAAACAGACTACAATCAATGAACCTGCCAACTATAACAAACTTTGTGAAAAGAAGCTTCAAATTAAAATGAATTCTATCAGTGGCTATCTCATATAATAAAACAGAAATTCTCGGCAATGCTAAGGTCAAGAGTTGAAAAATATTTACTTTCAAGCGATTGCAAGTGGTTTTTCTGCAACTCTTAAAGGAAGAAAGGGCTTTACAATATGTTACTCTGGGTTTCTGCTACACAGTCACCTACCTCTATCCTTCTAATTCTTTTTTCTCTTAAACATAAATACTAGTACCTGTGCTAGATACACACTGGCACATATACATGCCTACATCAGTTCATCTGGGGTTAAGAAGATGTTGGGATAATGTCTTACCTATAAACAAACAAATCCAGACAGATGGTAACAGAACCCGGATTTTTTCTAATACTAGAAATTGGAAACTTCCCTACCCCAATGGCCTGCTTCAATCTTGACAGTTCCTGCTTGCTAGGCCATCTAACACTTGTGCTCCTTGTAATTCTCATCCATACAGATAAGCAGAAAGGCTGGTGTGATTTCCACCAGGGCAGTACTACCAGGACTTGTCAACAATATAAAAATCTTGAAGCAAGGGTACAGCTCTGCAGCACAACATCTGCCAGGCAAGCACGTCTTAAGTTCAATTCCCGATACAAGAAAAAAAAAAAAAAAAAAAAAAAAAAAAAAAAAAAAAAAAAAAAAAAAAAAAAAAAAAAAAAAAAAAAAATCTTGAGTACCCCTAGAAAGTGGAAAGCAAGGAAAAGTTACTATAAGAGAAAATTTAGCTAACAAATAGGCAGCTAGCAAGGGACAGGCCCTGAGATGGAGTTGGGCTGGTAGGCCATATAAAGAAAACAGCAAATGCACCAAGGGAAAGCAGCTCTCTTAATTCAAGCCACAGAAAGTTAAGCCTAAAAATGTAAAAGCAAACTCAGGAAAAATAACAGAGTCAGGATAAGACTAGGCAGTTAAGAACACTGACTCTCAAAAAAGAAACTTCATAGGCACCATCATAGCAGCCCATCCCTCTAATAAGGCTGTGGGCTGGTTAGAGAGACTCACAAACCTGGTTTTTCTTTTGAACTCTACAATAAGAAACATGAATCTCAACTGCTTATTTTGTGCTCATGAGCCTCTTGTGCAAGGAACCACTGGGTAGACTCTCCTGCACTCTGCTCATCCATCAAAGCTCTGGACAAAGAACCCCCACACACCCTCCTACCAACATTGGGCGCTTGCTTTCCTCTCACAACTCCAATAACACTTTCCCTTAACTACCTCCTTTCTCTGGCCTCCAGAGACAATGCGCTCAGGCTACAAAGATTTGGCTGTTTCATTATGATCATATAATATCACCTACCCCATCCAGAGCCTTCCATTTACACAATGAGGGCTACACACAGCCACAGCCTTTCTGCACAAAAGCCAGAGCTGTGGGAGGAACAAAAGCAGAAAATAGACCAAAAAGCCATCAGCCAGTAAACCACAGAACTACAGAAACAGAAGTCACAATTGAAATGGGGAGGCATTCGGGGAACAGAGAGAGAATAATCTGGAGAGAGAACAATAGACACTGGCAATGGAAATGGGAGACACAAGAGCAACAGGGAGCAACATGAGCTGCATGGAATGCAGAGTTCTGAGAAGCGGCAGGAACACAGGGAACCCAGGGAAGCCTTAGTGAGGGCATCATAGTGCAACACCAAATATGGGCTTTGAGGTCCTGGGCATAAGCTCAAATATAAATTCCACATTAATCACTTCTGCCTCGGCTTCCAGTCTATGACCACAACAAGGGCACCACCTAACAGGAACAGGAGAATGAAGGCACCATGTCTGTCCCAGATCAGTGCTTATCTGGTGCCCTCCCCTTCTGTGCCCCAGAATAGGACCGTCTTGCTCCATTCTCACCTGGTATCTGCAACATGCACAATGCATCACTAATAAAGCTGGAGACAACAGACATGCTGAAGGAAATGGGCCGATGCCTACTCCTGCCGAGTCCCAACCCCTACCCAATTACAAGGTTGGAAGACAAAAGCTAAATATTCCTCTAGGAGGAAAATGCGCTAGGGATGAACTGTGTACTCCACCCCATCTACCTCAGCTTACCAATCCACTGCAGTAAATCGCATGGGCTAAATTAGTCCAGAGTAAGCAACTATTTAATCAAGCAGAAGCACTGAGCAAGGAAGTTTGTCTCCTCTCTTCCTGATGACCAGACCCTTAAATCTCCCACTGCCCCAGTTCTAACCCCTGTTGGCAGCATTTAAAGATCTATTTTAAAGCAAACTGTAACACAAACCCATCTCTATCTCCAGGCCTCACACAGTAAAGGCCTCCCTCCTCCCTTTTCCAATGAAGCTTCTAGGAGGAGATGCATACAAGGGCTGCCCTGACTTTGTCACCACCTCACCATACTGTAACCTGCCTCCTGTGGCACTCGGGCCCAGGCCAGTCAGCACTGGCATGCATGCTGCTACGTCCAGTGTACACTTTCAGCCCTCCCGCTGCCCCTCTTCCAGGGCCTGCTTTATTCTGTGGCTACCCACTCAACTTGGCAATGCCTTCTTTGGCTCTGTTTCCCATTTAGAAGCACATGTTGCTGGCTTTCCCCTACATGTCAGTGCTTCTCCCTACCCCAGCTTCTTTTTATAAAGCCTACTTTCCTATTGGCCCTGTAAAACTAATGGTTCAGTCTCCAACAGTGATTTCCTATTTGAGGATCAAACATCCCTTTGAGAATGTGTCATAAACTTAAGCTGGACTAGGATGTAGTTTAGTGGCACAAGTGTCTGCCTGGCAAGTGGATGGTCCCAAGATCAATTCCCAGTACCAAAAGAAAAAGAAAAGAGGATCTGTCAGAAGCATGGGCATTCTGCCTCTGCAGACAACTCCAGGAGCCTCACTCTCAAGCCGCCCAGATACCAAGTCCCTGCCCGCACAGGCCTCCCAGGCTAATCATGCCCACATCCACGACTTCTCCCTCTACTGACTATTTCAAATCTATCCCTTTTGCTCATCACATCTTGCTCCTGAAGTCCAAGTCTATAGTTTCATCTTCTGGATTTCTCCAGAAGATATTAACAAACAGACATGAAATTAAATGTGCCCAAAAAACAAGTCCCTCGCTGTCCTTCAGATCCTGTTTCACCACCTAAATTCCCTCACTAGTGAATGAAACATTCAGCTGCAGCCAGAAGCCACATGCCATTCCAATCGACTCGCACACAGCTCTGTCAAGTCACCCTGTCCCTTCCACTCTTCTAACATCTCACGACACTGGTCCTCTTCCCTGCCTCTGCTGCATCACTTCTGCCAGATCACAGCTGGTCTCTAGGCTGAGTCACTCGTACCCTCCCTAGATTCTGTGCCCTAACCTTGCTGCGTGTCAGGAAGGGTACTGCTGAGCAGTACAGATCTTCTCCCACTCGCATCCTCCACCTTCTGCCCCACTCTTCCTAGTAAGTACCTGTGCCCCAGAGTGACAAGAAAGGCTCTTACAGCCGGGCGTGGTGGCGCATGCCTGTAATCCCAGCACTCGGGAGGCTGAGGCAGGAGAATTGTTGTGAGTTCGAGACCAGCCTGAGCTACAAAGGGAGCTTAAAGCCAGCCTGAACTGCATAGCACGACCCTGTCTCAAAAAGACAAAAAAAAAAAAAAAAAAAAAAAGAAAGGCTCTTACAGCCTGGCCTCAGCTCTTCCCACACAGCTCTTTGTGGCACTACCCCAAGCTTCAGGGACCAGAGACCACCAACACATGCAGCTACCAAACACCTGTAATGGGCCAGGCTGGCGGAGCTGCACTAAACACAAAGTTCAAACAGGACTTCGGAGCTGATGGAAACAATACCCTATAAAATGTTTTCACACTGACTGCTTTGTTGAAAGGTCAACAGAGATATATTGGATTGTACAAACATTAAAGTTTATGTTGTTTTTATCTGCCTAATGCAGCTACTTGAACTTTTTAAGTTCTCATGTGGGTTGCATTTGTGGTTGCCGTTATGTTTCTCTGGACTGCACTCCTATGGACAGTGTCACTCTGGGCAGCTCCTCTGGCTCCCTGTCCACTCTGGAACATGAGTAATTTAATAATATTTATATTATTATTAGAGATGAGCTAACAAGAGAGCAGAGAAAGAGCAACCATCTGCTGTCAAGAACCCCCCACATGCTTTCTGTGCTCCCTCCACTCCCCACTCGGGTTAACTCCTAGAAGGCTTCTTCTACAAGACTCTCCTGCTTTCACCTCGTTGAAGCTTCTCTCACCTTTCCCCATGGGATGCTGAGCACAGACCCACCGTAGTGTGCAATGCTGCGCTATCTTTTCTGTGTTTCTCAATTCTCCCACTAGTTTTAAGGTCTCGGAAGGCAGACACACATCACCATAGTTTAACAAGGTCTGGCACAAAACAGCTGCTCAAAATGCTACATGAGGAATAACTCACACAATCAATGCTTGTGATTCCAGGCCTGTTAATAACAGAAGAATGGAGATCTGATCACAGGGATAGAAAAAGCCTTTGGGCACAGCAGCTTTCTTCTTCGAGCTCCACCCTACAACACAGGCCCTGGCTGGTGCTGAAGCACTGCACGACTCCCTGCTGCTGGGGGGGGGGGGGGGGCCTGGACACAGAGCCCTGCCTGCTCCAGCCTGCTCCCCATCATCTCTGGAAGCTGCCCTGCAGCACATTCTGCGGTCGCGACTGAGATCCCGAAGTGGAAAAGAAGAAAGAACTCAGTCAGAGCAACGTCACATGGAGAACCAGCCTCCAGGGTGTGGCCAATCTAAATGCATTCTTCACTAGTCCTTTCAAAGCCTTCACAGGAGTGGGGCCTCAGCCAGGATACCAGTCCACACCATCCCGCCTCCCTGTTTAGCTCAGCAGGTACAGAAGAGAAAGTGGCCTCCAATGAACAGGCCGGCTGCAAGCCAGGAAGCTTCCCACAGCCAATGGCTGGGAAGCTTCCCACACACTCCCAAAGAGGAGCTGAGGTGAGCTGGCGTGGTGCAGAAGCCAGGCTGGAAAACCATTACCAACATGGAAGTTCCTGGCCAGCTGCTTGGCGCAAGCAAGATGAGGCCTGGGTGAAAAGGCGGATGCTGACAATAAAATGAAGACGGGTTACAATCGTGGGAAATGGGAACTGCTGCTGCATGGCTTTCACCAGCTTTCTGGCTCCAAGTCTTGCTCAATGGCAGGACTTCACCTAAGAGAGAGCCAGCATCCTTACAACATATCTTCTTGTGTTTAAACTACCTTGAGATGGTTTTCTTTCTCGCAAAGAAATAATTCCTAGTGAAGATAAAGAAAAATGACAAAAAATATTTAGGTGTTAGCTTACTAAGGTTTTCTTTCACTAGTAGACTTTATTACATCACATTCTTGTTTTATTCTGGTAAAACCTCTGGTAGCAATGTAGACTGGTGCAACTATTATGGAAATCAGTGTGGAGACTCCTTAAAAGACTAGCACTGGAAATCTCATTCAAGGTAGCTATCCCCCTACCGGTAATTTTCCCAGAGGAACCGAAAACATTATATCATAGGGATATATATGTACCTATGTTTATAACAGCACAATTTGTGATAGCAAAATCTTGGAAACAACCAAGATGCTCTTCACATGAGGAATGGTTGAAAAAGATGTGGTATTTTTATACAATGGAGTATTACTCAGCAATAAAGAATTATAAACTTGAAGCCTTCGTGTTTAAGTGGATGCCACTTGAAGATATACTCATAAGTGAAATAGACCAGATTTATTTACATATAAAACATATGTAAATATCATACAGTCGCTCTAGTATAAGTACTCAAAAGAAGAATTACAAATAAAAAGGTATAACACTCTTAAAAGGAAAGCAAGAACTTGAGGATTGGGCAATGAGGAGAGGGCAAGGAGAAAAGCTGGGAAACATGACAAGGGCAAAAACATACATTTGTACACACAAGATGGGCAAGGCAATGATCCCAAGAAACATCAGCAGGTTTTTGAAAGTAGCAGTTAAATGGGAGGATTCTTAACCTGACTATCTATATATGCTGATACCTGTGAACCAAGCAACTGCACTGAAGATAGCAATGTGTAATACAAGGGTCGAACTTGGAAGGCCTGTCATTCTGGTCTGCTAAATACATACTTCCTGTCATGATACCAATTATTACGATACTGTCTCACAAGTATAAGTTTTGTTTATGGGTAATAAATTTAAAAAAAGACACAAGAAAAACAAAATGTTACAGGACTGTCCTGCTACAATGCTATATATATGGTTAGATTTCTAAATTTCTGTGTAATAATATGTGTAAATTCCTATTTTTTAAAATTTTTTTCCTCATATTCTGTAAGGACTTATATTAATACATCAATACTTGATGGACCCACCGGGCCTGGTGGCGCGTGCCTGTAATCCCAGCACTCGGGAGGCTGAGGCAGGAGGATTGTTGCGAGTTCGAGCCCAGTCTGAGCTACAAGGTGAGCTTAAGGCCAGCCTGAACTGCATAGTGAGACCCTGTCTCAAAAAGACAAAAAAAAAAAAAAAAAAATACTTGATGGAAAATACTTGTTCCACATTATGCCTAAGATGTTTGATATCGAGTAAGGTAGTTATGGTAAACTGAACTGCATATGTTACAGGGTAATAATCAGTTTTTCCTCTGAAGGGTTAACAACTTAAGTTTGCAGATCAAAATGGAAGGCCCTAGCCTTTCAAGGTCAGTGAAGACTCAGGACTTAAGAGAACTTGTACTGTAACGTCATGTAACTCAATTGTGCCCCAAATTTTCTGATCAAGGAGATTATAGGGCCACAGACGAATGTGATCGATGATCTATAGTGTGCCTAAGGAGAGTCACATGGAGAGAAAACTTTCTCACAGGCTTTCACAGACAGCAAACTGGTCAAGCAATGGCCGTGACTCATTCATATGCCTGACACTGACAAAGGGTTACAGGATAAATCCTGAGGGTAAGTGACTGACCTTATCAGATACAAAAGTTACATTTCTTGTTATATAGGTCTCACTTTATCTTGGTCTTAATCATTCAGCAGAAAAGTATAAAAATGAGGTATATAATGTGGGGCCATAATAATAAATTGAGCTGTAAAAGGCTCAAGTCAACAACTTCTATGGATAACCCACTACTATTATGGACTGCTGGACTGTGTTGGAGTATTTCGCTGAATTCAAGTCCCTATAACAATTGAATGCCAACAGAATATCCATCTCTAACAGGACTAAACAAAAAAGGAGGATACAATTGAAGGACCATTTTATATTTGTATATACAGAATACTTAGGATAGATATGCAGCTACTTTCGCTTAATTCTATGAGAAGAAAGATTTGTACTAATAGTGTTTGGACAGGACATCCTGTCTGCTTCTTGTACTATGGATAACCACTAGGAAGATAACAATGTAAAAAGTATTAGTTACTGAAACTGCCCTATTAATCAGCTTTGAAACTGTCTCATTGATATTTGTATCTCAATAAAATAAAAAACAAAAACTAAATAAATAAAATAAAATCCTAGCTGGTGGGAAAACATTCCCTCTTGGCATCCCAAGTACTAATCTCTAAAACTGCTGCTGAAAAGCTTTGTTAGGAGAAACTTTCTAATAGCTTTATTATGTCCACCATAAGGACATCCTAGAGAAATCAAAGCTACATTATTTTCTGAAAATCGTGTAACTGATAGGAAGCTGAAAGTGAACTATGCTCTTCCTAAGATAATTACCTAAAATGAATAGAGTAAGAATTGTGTCCCATTTCCATTTCTCTTTTCTTTCTAGCAAATACGTACTAGGAGGAAAGGAGAAATGGAAATCAGATAAAACTCTTGCTGGCTCCCGAAAGGTGCCGAGAACCCTGCCATTCTCCCAGGTCCCCAAAGAAGCCCTGACAAGATATTGTGCTGAGCCATGACATCAGAACTGCTTAAGATTCCCTCAGGGGTCACATTTCTAACAAAGAAAATCCAAATATTCTGCAACCTTTTATAGTAATAATTCACTCAAGGAAGAAACAGCGGATAGTAAGATAACTGGGGGAGGAATTACTGCAGAATACAAGTATTTACAATCGTGAAATCCCTCCTCACAGAGCACTCATTACATAGAGAAAATAAATTTATTTATAATGGAGAAATCTAATAAATACCACTGTAACCAAGTGATCAAAATTAACCCAATCAATAAATATCAGAGCAAAGTGCTTCAGGCTTTGGAAACTGCTGATGGAAACATGGACAAGGACAGCACACAACTCCTACAGGGAGCCTGATACATGCGCAGAATCCACGTCTAATCACAAGGCAACACAGACAAACCCACACTGAGGGCCTCTGCAGAGCCACTGCCCTGTAGTCACTAAGCATAGTCATGTGAAGAAAATCAAAGCACTGTTCTGTTTAAAGGAAACTTAAAGAAACATGGCACCAAAAAGCAATGTATGATCCTGGATTACACAAAAAATCATTTGTTAATGCACAACACCAGAAGCAACAGACAAGTGTGAATACAAGCCAAATGCTACACCATTGTGCTACAGCGTCTGTAGCCAACCATGCCTTCACCAGCTTGTCCTGGTCCCAGAGGGGCCTCGGCAGGGCCTCCTCAGACACAGCCTCTGAGCCCTTGGGACCCCTGTGCATGTTCTGTTACCCCTCGTGGCGTTCTGTATTATGTCTTGTTTTCTACATCCTATTTGCTTACTTTACACTGACTCAGTTCTAACAGATATTCCTACTCGTGCTTAAAATCCCTCTAGGGATTCAGGCTGAAGTATTTACAGTTAAAGAGTCAGGCTGCACCATACTCAGGTCAAAAAAGAAGAAAGTATACAAACATACATGTGAGGTAAAAGGCCAAGAACTGGTGAATCTAAGTGAAGAGGGTAGTATTCCATTATACATCCTGGCCTTGCCCCTTCTCAGCAGTTGAAATCTTTCCAGTTAAACAGTAAACAAACTTTTTAAAATGAAAATCAAAATATGAAAACAAGGTCTTATGAGAAAACCTTTTCATTCACACTTCCTCTTCCATCAAACCAGGAAGGTGGTAAGCCAGCACAGCTGGGGCAGCCAGGACCCCTGAGGATCCTGGTTCTCTCAGTCAGTTCTGATTTGTCACTGCACAGTTCAGGTCACATGAAAGATAAACCCCTTACCCATTCAACAACTACTCTATGAAATAAAGTTGGTATTCAGATCACTGTGATTAAGCTAAGTTCTCCTAAAATATTAAAATAATGCCCATGACTTCAAAGGGCACTAGCTCAGGCACTAGATGAAACCCCCTGATTTCACCTGTGGTACACAGCTGTGACTTCCCAGATACAGCAAGCTCAGAGTGGTTCGCCTGGTAGTCTGCCCTATACGCCAACCACGCCTTCACCAGCTCGTCCTGGTCCCAGAGGAGCCTCGGCAGGGCCTCCTCAGACACAGCCTCTGAGCCCTTGGGACCCCTGTGCATGTTCTGTTACCCCTTGTGGCGTTCTGCATTATGTCTTGTTTTCCACATCCTATTTGCTTACTTTACACTGACTCAGTTCTAACAGATATTCCTACTCGTGCTTAAATTAGAGGCTATTTACAGGGATAAAATAAATGCTCCCTTAATTCCTTTACCTGAGAAAGGAACTAGATACAAACAAAATAGAATAGTGATCAAACCCTAAAGGTATTCTCACAAAGGATTTCTGGGATATTTGGCCAGCAAGGAAAAACCCATCCAGGGAACTGCTTCAGGCATCACAAGTACTCGGCCTGTACTTAAGCCCTTTAGGAGAGCGAAGCAACCAAATCAGCCCTCTACTGCACAGGGGATGGAGCTTTTTTCTTGGAGCTATCTCCCCAGGACAGATGTGCAGCTTCACAGCAGGGTGGGAGGCAAGAACCAATCTTTCAGGATATCTCTGGCCCTCGGGTTAACACAAGGGCATCTTTTTACTGAATTTGTTATTTAAAGAAGAGGCAAATGGTAAATGTTAACTCCAAATGAGGGCGGGGGAAGTACTACGTCACTGCATAATTCCTTTAAAACATAATTCAATAAAAATTCAATTAAAGGATATGTACATCAAAATTTGTATCCACAGGTAGCTTTTTTAAGATCATGAGCTAGTCCTAATTTTTTCTTGGCCAACTCTTCAGATTTTAGTGACAAAAACTTGTCAGTGTATTTCTGTTTCCCACAAGGTTCTTCAGTACCCAATCAAAAAGTATCTGGTTAATGTTACATAAAAAACAACTAAGCAAATAATTCAAAAACCTAATTAAATCTTAGCAAATATAAAACTTAATGAATCTTTATTTTTTAGCATACTCTATTAACCTCTATTTAGTCTGACCTAAGACAGACAGACGCACACACACACACACACACACACACACACACACACATGCACGTACACACATCCTTACAACAAAGAAGCTGATCCTAACCAAACCAAACCAAGACACTCACTGGATTCACAGAGCTTCACACAAGTCACAGGCACCTATGAGTGAACTCTGTGAAAATGCAGATTCCGTTATCCTTCAAGTTTTATTTTCGTTACTATCAAACTACTCAAGATCTACTCCTTCCAAATGTTTATTTTGGCTGGTACTTTGCAACAATCTAAGATTTACACTATGCTGACATTCCCAAATCAGTTATAATTAAAAAGCACATATTGTCCAGGAGCATGCCTAAGTGACAAGGAAGAACCGAACTGCTTAATCAATGGTGAGACTACAGCTCTATTTAAAAAAAAAAAAAAATTAAATATATATATTTTTATATATATATATATATTATTCCCTCCCTCCTTACTTGGACTTGGTTTTGATTTGTGTCTCCCCATTTCTCTCTTCCTTTCCCTCTTCCTTTCTCTCCCTCTCTCTCCTCTCTTTCCCTCTCTCTTTCATGTGGCCCTATCAATCAGTTCCTAGGGCCTAGACATCACTCAGCAAGTGCTCTACCACTGAGCTTACACTCCAATCCCTAAGATAAATAGATGGACAGATATTTAAAGTCCAGTTGTATTTGTTTTTTAACAAGATACACAAAACATAATATTTTCGAAACTACTTTCACTAAAGACGTTGTAAGAATAATGTGGAAAAATTCACATGGCAGAAAGAAATTTTAATTTTCTAAACTAATTCTGGAGAATGTTAAATCTGAAAATGGTTATGTTTATTAAAATCGTGAAATCTCTTATAAGCAATAATAATAATACTAAAATTTTAAAGCACAGGTTTTTCTCTTCGGTTCATAAGTAACAGTTTAAATCGTTGCATTTACAGACATACATACAATAACTAAAATATCAGATATAAACACTGGAAAGCAAAGCAGTATTAGCCATACCCTTGGCCTGGTGAAAGTCTTTCTTATGTGGTTTACCATGTATAACGTATCTGAAGAGGGTTTTAGTCATAACTTATTTTGCTTAAGGCTCAAAAAGAATGTAGAAACATAAAAAATGTTCCAAGAGATCCTCTATCTACAAAATTCAGTGTCTCTGTTCTGAAGTCCTGAGCTGTCCACATGCACATTGTGTTCTGCTGAATTAGAGGCTGATTACATATAAAATCACTCTGTAAGAGAAAAATGATATTTTATAATGTTAAATTATAAAGTATGAAATGGGCATATACACAAAAATTCTCTAGATTGGTCATCACTTATATATTATGTCAAGTTTATAAATATGTAAATCAGCACTATCAAAAAGAACAAAGAATATAGCCAGGCATTGTGGTGCACACCTGCAATCCCAGCACTCTGGAAGCCAAGACAGGAGGATCACTGGGAGTTCGAGACCAACTTGGGCTACAAAGTGAGCTCAAGGCCAGCCTGAACTACACAGCAAGACCCTGTCTCAAAAAGACAAAAAGAAAGGAAGGTGAACAAAGAAATTAAGAAAGACAGAAAGACAGAAAGACAGAAAGAAAGAAAGAAAGAAAGAAAGAAAGAAAGAAAGAAAGAAAGAAACAAACAAACAAACAAACAAACAAACAAACAAACAAGGAACACATTGGGAAAACAGAGGAAAAAAGAAAAATCAGAAGAGTTTCATGTTGTTACCTTGAGAGAGACCTATGAGAAATACCTTGCTCTGGCTTCCTGAGCTGAGGAGATCCCCATCTATGCCAAATGTCGCCTCCATCCCCCAAAGCTGTGCCAACTTTATTCTCTCAACTTCCCCTATACTCAGTAGCCCATTAGCCCAGATGGCAAGTGGAACAGGAGACACAACAGCTGTTCTAAGACCCAGCACTACACAGAAAGGGCCACCACATGGTGGGCAGACTTCTTCATCCACAATTACATATTAATTATTTCTAAGTGATTTTTCTATGGTGGGCCTAATACTGATCAAATATTCATGTATGTTCTCTTTTGAAGTAATACATCACCTATAATTTTTTTTTTTTTTTTTTTTTTGGTCTTTTTGAGACATGACTTGCTATGTAGTTCAGGTTGGCCTTCAGCTTACTTTGTACCCCAGGCTGGTCTCAAATTCTCAACAATTCTTCTGCCTCAGCCTCCTAAATGCTGGGATTACAGGTGTGAGCCACCACACCTGGCTTAAAATCTATTTGATTTAAATCAAAACACTGAGGGGGTCAACTTTGTTTTCAAATCTTTACTTTGTGTGAAAGTAAAGCACTTTAAGAAAATTTATAAATTTTAAGCAGTAAATACAGTTAGAACATTTGAAGTGCTAGTTTAGACCATGTATTAACATAGTTGAGAGAAGCAACTAAGGTACAGGAGATAACCCAAGGCCAGGGGCCCAAGCTCTTTCACATCTGAGGTACACTTTGCAGAGAGTTTACTTCCTGTGTGATGATCTATTTAACCTCCAAGTGATAGTGAACTAAACTGCTATTACTTGAAAAATGGATATTCTGTGGCACAAAGAGCTATGGAAACATAAAAGCCCTAATATTAGAGATCACATGTGATGACAATAACCTTCCAATGAACAGAACAAGTGGTCTAAAAATAAGAAGACGGGCTGGGGAGATAGCTCAGTAGAATAAGTGTTTGCCTGCAAGTGCTAGGTCCTGAGTTCGATCCCTGGAACCACCAAAAAAAGAAAAAGAAAATAAGACGACTGCTTCAGTAGGCTCTCACATTGTAAAGAGAGCTAGTAGACTGGGCTTAGACACTAAAAGCTGAGATAAAAGCAGATGGATCTGGAAGAGCTTCCAGAGCTGGTGTTAACAGCCTTGTTTTGCCTCTTGCATTCTATCAACCCTAGCACTGTCATACAGGACTAGTAGTTCTTAATGTGGTGGCTGTCTGTTATATAATATCAGCATTAACTACCAGGATCATAAGCAAATTTGTATCCACACATTACTTTAAATAAGCCATGCTTATTCCTGTTTCCTGTTTTCCCATTTCTTTCTCCCTACCTTTCTTTCTATTTGAAGGGCTAATGAAGCCCAATAATTAAGCTATTGGCTGGCTCCTCATCAATAAAGCCTCACCATGACAGTCTTGGTCTATTCAGAGAGGCCATCTCTAGTATCTCATGTAAAGTTGTGCCTGCATCCATCTATCTTCAGCTCAGCACTTACCATAACAGAGTACAAAGCAAACCTTAGAATATATAAATAACAGTATTTATGAGAAAGTGCTTAAGTGGCAGGACCATAAATTCCACACGTTGAGACCACAGCAATCCTCCTAGGCAGTCTCACACACTACATGTGCTCGTATCTTCAGATGTGCCCATTCTACAGCACCATTTATTTTTCTTCTGGAAGTACTGGGAGCACTTTCTGTGGGCACTGTGTACTTGTTCAGAGTGCTGTTACAAAAACTGCATAAAACCAGAGCACCTTTCAGTAGGATAAGGGATGAAAGCTCAAAGGAGAACACTGAACAGTCAACCTACACCTGAAAACAGCCATGCCAAAGGACACCTTTACCTCCTCTACCTTGTACACAGGGATAACACCTATGTCTCAGCAGGTTATCTGTATTTTAAGTGGATGAAAAAAAGGTCAATAATCTTAATTTTTAAAATAAGAAGACAAAATAAAGACATGACTTTGGCTGCTTCAAAAGCAAATGACTTTGAATATTTTTTATGTTTTTATGTGCGCTGATAAAATTCATTCAGGTTAATCATATGTTAAATAGTTAAATTGTACAAAACTACAAATTAATCAGTCCAAGTATATTCTATTCAATTTGAAAAAAAAGATTAAACCATTTATGTCACAATGGTCATATGAGCTATCTTCTGGAGTTGTGATACTGGTGTACCTTTCTTAAGACCACTAGTACAGCTCATCTTTTCAAAATGTTGTCATTTCTCTAAATTGGTAAAATGTTTCTAGATTTTTAATCAAAATCACTAGTTTTAAAAACAACCCTCCATCAGAGCATTTACAGCAGAACTTCCAGGGTGGGCAGGCGAACACGCAGGGGTCAGTGCAGAAGAGGAAGGCGGGGCTTACCAGTTGTGCACCATGAGCTTCTGTACAGCCAGCAGAGCATTGTAGCGGACCTGCTGGTCTTCATGATGCATGTGGTTCATCACCAGCTGCTTCCCACCAAGCTGCTCAATAACCCTGCAGAACAAGAGACATGGTAGAAATGCTGCAACTTCCCTGAACACATGCTGTCCATAAGCAGAAGGTTCAAATAGCAAAATGCCAAAGGATCCTCAGAAGAAAAGTTTCAATAGACAATGTAAACCAACATATGCACTTTTGTTCCATTATTCTCTCTGAATCAAAGATTTCAAATATTTAAGTATGTTCTCTTGACTTCCTAATAATAAATCCAACCATTGCTCTCATTGCTGAGTTTGGAGGAATAGTAGGGGATCATCCACCCGGGTGCTCCACAGCCGGTACTCTAGGCTGTAGGCTCAGGGTGGTCAGCATCAGCTTACTACCAGCACTTCACATGGCTGGGAGTGCAGCTCAGTGGTAGAGCACTTGCCTAGCATGCTCAGGTCTGTCTAGGTTCCATTCTTAGCACCACAACAAATGAACAGGTATTGCAAGCTTGCTTGAAACCATTAGTGACACAATCTGTTGTTTACAATAATGTAACACAATCAGTATTGGCCCAGCAGCTGTCACCCTCTACAGGCCTGGAAACAGAGAACCGAGGGCTAGAGAGCACCCGTGGTAACTTCCTGGAAGAGACATACTCCGAATGGATCTGCCCATTTCTCACTGCGACAGAACATGACTGGGCAGGGCAGCAGGGGGGAAATCTATGTCTCAAAGAGAAACTAGAGACTGAAAACTGACATATGCTTGCTGTTCCTGCACCCTTAAAACCCCCAAAATCCAATTAATTCAGATACAGAAATGAAATGGTTATCTGCTTCATGAACAGCGAAAGGTACTCCATGCTCTGCAATAATCTGGTTATCAATGAACTTATGCTGCTTCTTAGCTCCAGCGTGACAGTGTAGATTCCCTTGCCCATTCTTTACCCACTATACTGTCCAAAGGACAACACTTAAAGTCAGTGACAAGTGTCAACAGGGCATTTAGTGGTCTAAGAGAAACCACCAAGTCAGTAAGACCTCTTAGATTTGCTAAAAAAAACAACAGATGCTAGGGCATCACAGAAGTTTTTATTTATACACTTTACATTTGGTTTTTGTTTTTTATTTGTTTGTTGTCTTTTTGAGACAGGACCCACTATGCAGTTCAGACTGGCCTTGAGCTCACTTTGTAGCCCAGGCTGGTCTCGAACTCACAACGATTCTCCTGCCTCAGCCTCGCATGCTGAGATTACAGGCATGTGCCATCACACCTGGCATTATGCATGGTACATTGCTTTTTAAAATGTACTGAATGGAGAGGGCAAAAATACAATATAAGAATAATCAAATACTATGTTTACTATGTGCCAGGCACTGTACTTCGAAATGTTATCTTTTCTGATCTATCAGTTTGACTATTAGTTAGATATATTACTATATTAGGAGAGTCACTTAACTAGTAAATTCCTCCTTGCCAACTGAAGGAATTTAGCTGTAAAGATGAAGGATACAAAGCCTGCATCTTTGTCACTTGCTAGGCCAAATCTGCTCTGAGGATGGTGCTGGGGGCAAACACATTACTCCCTTCGAGCCTCTTTCCTTGTCACTGCCAAAGTGGTGCCTGCAAAGCTACATGCCCCTTTTTGCACTCTAAAACAATTCAGTTACTCCCAGTGCTCTTACCAAGGGGCCCAAACCCTTACCACGGTCAATGCAGCCTGCACTCGCTGCTCAGGGCAGCGCCCCACTTCCCAGATCAGGGCTTATGCTGCACTTTTCTGGGCTTGCTCTGAGCACCGAGCAAGTGGCCAACAGCACATCCTCATACCGCGCAGACTCCTTCTGCACAGTGTCACAGCGTCACAGCATCTCAAGCCTACGGCTGCACAGCGCTCCACAGCACAAAAGAAATGTAAACAGCTTGGCACTGAGCAGACTCTGGTAAGGACCCTCATCCACAGTGTGGATGCAAGCAGGCACAACAACCTAGTTTCACCTCCGCTGCGAAGGTCCCCATCACTAGCTCCAATTTCTCACTGCACTACACTGTCATGAATGACCTGAAGTGCGCCGCGAGCACCATCACAAGGGTTTAGAATCTGGAATCTGCTGACAATGAGGATCAACATATAATTTCAGAAAGCTGCCATGTTGTGCATAAATAAAGCTGACTGGAAAACACAAAGGGAGTACATACATTTACAGTGAGAACAGGAACATATGCTGGGCACTACAAATGTGCCAAAATTTTATTGCTTGTGATATTCACAATAAACGTAGTGCTAAAGCTGTTAAGAAGCAGGATTTTTGCCCTTTATATTATCTTCTCAAAACTACCCACAGCCAAAAACTGTGAACAGCCTTGCTTTTAATAAATAAGTACTGTAACTTCTAGGGCTGGGAGACCACGTGCATAACCTATGTGTGTCCCTGTGCTCAGTTACCAGCATGACAAGAAAAAAATTCATCACCCATTGTCAATCTGCACACTGCGTGTTTCAACCCATTGCAGGTCCTGGACTGCAGATAACTTCACCAGCTAAAACTCACTGCTATAAAACAAGGAGCCATTTCTTGTCTTCTCACCTGCAGATGAAGGGAAGCACCAACTGCTTCCAGATTATACATGTCTAATATCAGAGATGTTTGCAAAAACTACGAGAATTTTCCACTTGTCAGACTGTACCCTGACATCATTTCATATGGATAGTCTGGTGATTTCATTTAGAATGAGATTCAAGGACCTAATAGGGACAGCCTTTCAAAACACATTGAGTCAATACCAAGCCACCTCTAAAGACCTAGAAAATCATAATCTGTTACTAACCAGCTCAACTCTGGAAAGAACATTTAAGAAATACCCCAGCTGGTGAAACAGAAAAGTATGATTTCAAATATCCTGAAAAGCACAGAACTGATTTTGTTCTAATAATCTTTTTTTTAATTCAATGTATGAGTTTATATAAAATAAATGTATGAATTAATATCAAAAAATCCTGATAAGGATGCTAATATTCAGCATTCTATTTTTGGCTATTAAGAAGCTAATGAAATCACATCATCTATGTATGATCCTGCACATGTTTATTGAATATAGTTAAATGTCAGACTGGGCGTGGTGGCACACGCCTGTAATTCCAGCACTTGGGAGGCTGTAAACAGGAGTATCACTATGAGTCCAATCTATGCAGTGAGACCCTGTAGACCTTGCAGACCCTGTCCTCATAAAGCTGTGGAATGTAAAGATAGAGCTTCGAAGATCTCCACTGCCAAGAAGGAACAGGAGAAGGATGGCCTGAGGGCAATACTGAAGGCAGCAGGTCTCTACCCTTTGCAGCCTCAGAATTGGAAAGGTGAGGGACTTTGCCTTGAGGGGAAAGCTGCTGAGCCCTATGTTCCAGAATGGAGGTGGCAGCCACACCAGGCTCCAGAATGATGCCAACATGGAGAATTTATTCCTCAGAATCAAGGGCAGAGTGCTCAGTGATCCAGGCACCTGACTCCTACAGCCAAGAGAGAAGGAAGCCTGGCTACTGCTCCAGGTGGCAGCAGACCCTGGCATCATCCATGTGGCGTTGGTTTTGGGTGCACTCAGAATGCAGGAATTCTGAGATTAAGAAGGCTTCCACCTAGATTTCAGAAGAAGGTGTGGGAGGCTGGCCAGTGTGCCCTTGGGAGGGCAGTGTGTAAAGTTGTGAGTGAGAAGCCTATTCAGTGGAAACTCCAGAACACTGGAAAAGCCAGGAATATGGATCATCTAAGAAAAGCGGCAAGAAGGGAGCAAAGCAAGCCTAAGAGAAACCATAGGCGCTAGCACCAAGAATGCTACAGGGGTGGAGCCACACGGAGCTCACAATTTGCCACAGATTGCTTCAGATGTTTCACATGAAACTATAGGACTTAATGTTTGCCCTGTAGGATTTTGGAATTGTGTTGGTCCCAATGTTTGGTGTCCTGCTGTGTGTACTTTCTAGAATGGTAATATTTATTTTGTGCCATTGAATGTCAGAAGTGTTTAACTTTTCAGTTGTACAGAGGCTCATAGCAAAAAGTTTGCTTCTGATATTGGAGGAGACTTGGGAGATAGATTTTTCAGCAATGGTGAAACTGTTAGGACCTTGGCAACTCTTAGAGATGGACTAAAATGCCTTTTGCATAAAGCATTGTGCATGACTCTTTGGGGATCCAGAGGCACAATACTACGGTTTGTGTCTAGTTATCTTGAACCTTTCCTTCAAGTGTTTGTTTCAGCAATGAGAGAACAATAATGGCGATAAAGATAATTTACTAAATTCCTACAAGTTTTAAATCATTCTAAATTTAAAACTAGATAACTCTCATAAAGTTTATTTAGATTGTACAATTATACATTATTAAGACAGTCATGGTTACCTTTTAAGTCTTTTGCTTAAAATGGAACTAAAATAAAGAGAAGAATGCTATATCTGGCACTTCTAAGTAAATTGCCACCAATCATAATAAAAATATTCTACAGAATTCTGCCCCTGAAATGAATTCCACTATGCATTACCCTCCTAAATAAAAACTCAATGGAGGGAACAGAACTGAGATAGATAGATAGATAGATATTTACTATGTATTTATTCATAATTATTATTATGGTTTGGATGCCAATCAAACTGGGGCCCTAAAGTAAAGATAATTTGGTTTGGGAAACAAGCATACTTAACACATTCTGCTTAAAAGACAAATCACTTACTTGTATAATAAATAGTAAGAAAAGTAATTATATATTCTGGTCTCGATAAATGTATGTGTTTTGCAAGCCTAGTTAACAACGAAGTGCTTCCTCTTACGTCAAATCACAAAAAGCAACTGTAGGATATACACTTTAATGAGAAATAAATATTGCTATTGCACTTTCTGTGGCTTTTTTTTTTTTTTTTTTTTTTTTTTTTTGGTGGAACCAGGGAGTGAACTCAAGACCTTGCACTTGCCAGGGAAGCATTTATTCTTCTGAGCCATCTCCCCAGCCCTCTGTGGATACTTTAAATCTATTTTTTTCCTTTGCATATAACACACAATTTTCCATTCAGCTACATTTTGCATCTTATGAACTGCATACACTGACATTCCAATTAAAGTTTTACTAAAAGGAAAAGTTCAAAGGCAACCCTTTTACTCTGAAAATAATAATAATCATTATCATGTCTAATGATCTGCACTCTGATTCAAAACTAAAACACATCTACTTAACTCAAGAAAACATGTGCCAGCACTTGGGAAGATCACACATAGAGTACACCTGGGCTACAATGGCAAGTTCAAGGCCAGTGTGGACTACATAGCGAGGCCTTATCTCAAAAGAGAGGGAGGAAAGGATGGGAAAAAAAAAAAAATCCTCCAAGAAAATCTTCCATTACCAATTTATCAACTGTTACTTTAAAACTCAATAATTTAATTATTCAAGAGATAAGATTTTTTTTTCCCCTGGTGGAACTGGGGATTGAACTCAGGCCCTTGCACTTGTCAGGAAAGTGCTTATTCCATTGAGCCATCTCCCTGGCCTGAGATAAGAAAATTCATGGCTGGATTTTTTAACATAAACTCCAAAACTAAAAGGTAAAAAGTTGCTCTATTTTATTCCAAAATTAAACCCTTACATGACAACACAGAATGATAAAAATTATGGGTGGCTCATGATGCAATCCCACTGTGTACCCTAATGCAACAGATGTCTTTCTTTTAAAAGCTTCATTACTCATCAGCAGGCCTCTAATTTCAATGTAGTTGTTTGGAAGCTAATTTTAATTTGTCTGTGTTACATTTAGATGTAATACTCAATTCTTACGTTCTATAATATATGATATTAAATCTTTTGTAAATATCAAATATGAAATGGCTAACTGTCCCAGCAATGAGAGAAAAGTAACTGAAATGCAGGTTTTACAAAGAATGTAGCATATGAATTTTTTTTTTTTCCAAAATAACCTGGAAAAAGAGCCAGGGAGATGGCTCAGTGGAATAAGCGCTTCCCTGGAAAGCGCAAGGGCCTGAGTTCAATCCCTGGTTCTGCAAAAAAAAAAAAAAAAAAAACCTGGAAAAGGCAATATCCTGAGTTTTGATCAGGGTTATCAGAGCTTCCAGAAATATCAAATGGAGACCTTCTGATCTCCATCTCAAACATTAGTATTCCCAGAGCCCACCAGCTGACACTGAAACTACAAACTCCTCTTAAAATTTATAGAGCTATGTAACTGGGAGACCCACAGGATGCACTGGCCATATCTCCTGGCCACAAGGCTTCCTCACACTTCTCACAGTCAGTGAGTTGACTGTGCCTGCCCCCCTCAGTTCAGTAATACACTACCCAATTTCAAATTAGCTTTCACTCATGAAGATAATGTCAGACTCATTTCTGCAGAATAAAACTTGAAATGTTCATCAAGTTGTTTTTGTTTTGGGGGGAGTTTTTTTGTCACTGTATGTGAAACATTAGTTCTCCATTTACATACTTTAAGAACAATCTACTTTCTGTGTGAAAGGAAGAGTAAAGTCCAACAGGAAAAGGATGACTGGATGCTTGCTCAAAAACATGCTTCTATGTCTACACCCAATTAATATCCTCACCATCATTGACAAATTCTTTTTCACAATTTTTATTCCGTAAATAGCATCTTTCTTTGTAATTGAACCAACAGAACATTCACATAACTTCCTCTTCCTATTACTCAGAATAAATCAAAGTCCTGAAGACCAAAACTGGATGAAGCTTTGCCACTTCCACTGGTGCTCACTGCCTTGTTCTTTCCACTAACTTGGTCCCAGCTCTCATGACCTGAATGATTGCATGGAACTACTCTCTGCACATGGCCTGAATGCGTGCACAGTGCTGGCAGCAAGGAACGCTACCCACATATGACTCTGACAAGTTCGTAGTACTTCATATGAACCATGAGTTTAGAGTTGATGCACTGCATACCTACCATCCAAATCCCCCTATTCAGTCTATGCAGGTGGCACAACGAATACTTCTGTCAAAAGAATTGGCTCGAAAAGTATGGCTATTTGCACAATAAAGCTTTCCTAGTGCACTAGGACCTCTACAGTGCATGTGCTTATCTTCTGGACAAGGCATTCAGGTCATTCTGGTATGCAAGGAAATACATGAATTAAGAGTTCTAAATCTTTGTTTGGCTCATCATGCCTAAAAGATTTGTCTAAGTCCAACAAGAGATGATACAGTACTCCATATGGGTCTCTTGCTCATCTACCCATTTCATGGTGAAAAGCTGTTCACTTTCAAAAGATGGAAGATTCAAACTGTGTTATCATGACATCTCTTCCCATCAGACCCTGTCAGGTGGAGGTGGAGGCCATGGACGTGCTACAGAAGATGGAAACACAGAAGGGCTGGCTGCCAGGAAAGCTGGCACCAGGAGCTCCATGAGGGCGTGCGGCCTGACTGCCTGCACCAGCCTCCAGGGCCAAACTTCTGCAAGGCTCCCAGCCAAATTATTTCCAGTAGTGGAGGCATTCTTCAAGTTTTCCATAATGAGTAATTGCTATGTTTCATGGTAACTATAATACCAAGAGGAATTAATTGGGTTTAATGGATAAAAATTTGTGCCACTATCAAAAAAAGGGTTCTTGGGCCAGGGAGATGGCTCAGTGGAATAAGCAATTCCCTGGCAAGCTCAAGGGCCTGAGTTCAATCCCCAGTTCTGCCAAAACAAAGGTCCTTTAAAGACTTCTCCAAATATAGCTTCTCTAACTACAATGGAATACCCATCTCTGACAAAACAAAACAAAAAAGGGGGATATAAAGGAGGATTTTTTTGAAGGGGGGAAAAAAAGGCTTGTATTAATATTGTTTAGACAACATATCATGTCTGCATCCTGTCCTCTAAATAACTAATACGAAGACAACAACATGCAATGTACTAATTATTATATCTGTCCTACTAACCTGTTTTGAAACTGTTTCATTGCTATTTTATCTTTTTCTCTCATTAAAATGAAAAAAAGTAACTGACAATAACAACTGCATAGAACAATAATGAACTATTAACTCTCTTCTGTTGCTATGCTCTTTATGTTAGTTCATTTTTAGCAGCAGCAGGCCTAACAATGCTCTATCTACTGTTTACTGTTTGTAGTTTCTCATGTTAAACACTTTTTAGATAGTTTAGGGACATTGACTATTAGTTTTAAACTCATGTGCCACACATAACCTTTTATTCAACAGGCCATACAGAGGACAGTGGCCTCCTAACATTATGTCACCTACTGTTGACATAGCCATCTTAGTTTATGGAAGTACACACTGTGATGTTCCTTCCTATAATGACAAGAGCACCTAACAATTCACTTCAGAGACTGTATCCTCTTACTAAACAACATGGCTGTATTTATACTTGTCAAAAGATCTTTCACTTTCCATAATAAAGCAGGATAGTTCTAAATAGTGCTAATTTTAGATAGTTCTTCATATGAAGGGACAAGAACTATGAAGATCTTACTTCTACCCTACCTGCAGCTATCAAGTGAGCCTGCCTTAGTTTTACGGGTACTGGTAGAAGATACAAGGCTTGCCGACCTGAGACAAAGGACAGCATGCTGTGAAAGCAGCAGAAGTAGGAAGATGCCAGCATTTATATGCTGGGTTTTTTGTTTATTTGCTTTGGCAGAACCAGGGATTGAACTCAGGCCCTTGTGTTTGCCAGGGAAGCGCTTATTCTACTGAGCCATCTCCCTGGCCCCTTCTATGCTGTTTTCTGAGCCTCCATTTCCACAGGAGAGTATGAAGAATGAACACTGCAAAAAGTGGATCTTTCAGTCACTAAGCATAGCTGCCCTTTGCTTAACAAACTTTTTTGAAAAGTGCCTCACTTAAGGTTCAGAAAGGAGAGAGAAACATCTTCATACTGTATCAGCCTCTCACTTCTACACTATTTTGCCTTCTGACAAATTTACCCATGAAAACACAACTTGCTGGTACTATGATTAATACGTCTGACACAGACAGGAAGAAATGGTGTAAGATTTGAATGCTCTAAATATGAAGTAAAGCATGAGTCTAATATTCTCCCCCCCAAAAAAATAACTTTTTCTTAATAATTTTCTATCTCCCTTTGAGACTTCTTTACGCGAAACTTATTTTCACACATACAGGCACACACACACAAACACACCCCTATCTGTAGCCATCTGTTTTCTGATGTGTCCCTAGAATAGTTTTATGCCTGCCCAGTAGGAAGGATTTCTACTACCAGGTAAAAAAGAAAATATGCTGAAGTCCACCAAGTGTCTTAATTAGCTCACTCAAATAACTTTCCACTTTTCCCAAAGTGTACACCAACATCCTAAGTAGTTTTCCAATGACCATTTGCCCATTTCTTCTCTCACGTATCTCTAGGCAGCACTCCAATCCTAGGGCAGAACTACACAGCAAAGTTAGGTGCTGCTGGGCTGCACTCGGCACATTCCCCAGCATGCCAAGTTCCAAGATGCTCGTGGTCAGCATTTCAGCCCAGAAGAAGAGCAAGGGTAATAGTCCTGTTTGTGCCCCAGAGACAGCCCTCATATATCCAAACCCAGAAGTGGATTTTATCTTACCTACTCCAAACTGTTTAAGAGTGTCAATAATGAAAACAAAGCTGGGTTCCGGGAAAAAAAAAAAAAAAAAAGAAAGAAAACAAAGCTGATACAGGTGATAGTCCACAGTACCAACAAACTGCTCCAAATGAAACTATCATAATGGGCTACAAACACCAACAAATGCAAAGCAGCCTGAGCTACAATGAACATATACAGAAAAACAAAGATTAAAAATATCCTTTACTTGCATACTTAGGAGGAAAACAGTAATTTCGTTTTTGAAGGAATATATCTTAGTCTACTCACAGACATGATTTTTGTTGTGCTTAAGTATTTTATGCAAAATAAGGACAAAGACAAAGGCATGGAAATCATGGACACAAAATTTCTAATTTTATCTCTACTGACTCCTACACAATAATATTAATTCAAGTGTGCTTGTATCTCTCATTTCAGTGTATCCAGTGACTATGGTAATCTTGACTTCACTTATTCCATTATTAGTTCCTCTGCTAAAGTACTCTACTTTAGGTGATTACATTACTTAGGATTCTGTGTTGAAGATTAGCACAAATAAAAGTGATGGCTTTCCCTTACCGTTTGCCTCGTGGGTAATGGCGCACGTACTCTCCAACATCATGAGCAGCAACAGCTAAGACTTGTGGGTCATCTGACACCTCCAGAAGTTTAGTCAAGATTCTGAAATAAATGTAATCCAAAAAGATCAACCTGTTTTTTTTTTCTAGAGTACAAGAGAGCATAGGTATTATACTGACATCCTCCTCAAAGCAGATGTTTGCCATTACATCCTTCTGAGGATTCCCCTATCCTGCCTCACTTAGCAGTGTTCAGCCCTTTACACCTACATGACAGTTCCTTGTAGATTCAGGAGGTACAGCAGGCACACTTCCCCAAATACCAGGGACTCCCCACCCTCTCTCTCAAGAAAGACGATATAAGCAAAAGTTATTTTAAAGGAAGACTTATCAGTGAATACTTTTAAAGAATACAAATAGTTTTTTTTTCTAAAAAAGCATTAGAAATGAAATAAAACTTCACTAAATAAAATAATAAGAATTTAATAATTGCTATATTACAAGATGTTATCTTCAAATTACTTTTCCAGTGAATTTCTGCAAATTATACATGTAAATAAATTACTGGTAGACTATAGGGCTGATTGTTAGTACTAGAATAAATTCCTTTCAATACTCAATGGCCGGGCCAGGGAGGTGGCTCAGTGGAAGCACTCAAGCCTGAGTTCAATCCCTAGTTTCACCAAAAAAGTAAAATAAAATAAAATTCACTCTCACTTTAAAATAAATAAATAAATAAACAAACAAATAAATGGGAGGGTAGATAATAAAGCATGGCCTTGAGTATGGTTCCTCTGATTGGAAAGTACTAGCAGTTAAGAAGTTACCTTGAAGTGCAATTATGCGCTTATAAAAACCACAAAATATTGGCTGAGAGAGGGAATCCCTAGTTTCACCAAAAAAGTAAAATAAAATAAAATTCACTCTCACTTTAAAATAAATAAATAAACAAACAAACAAATAAATGGGAGGGTAGATAATAAAGCATGGCATTGAGTATGGTTCCTCTGATTGGAAAGTACTAGCAGTTAAGAAGCTACCTTGAAGTGCAATTATGCGCTTATAAAAACCACAAAATATTGGCTGAGAGAGGGGGCAACGGGAACACAGGTGCCCAGGAAAAGACTATGACCTCAAAGAACTGGGCCAATGAGAAAAGTGGACAGAAACCACGCTACAGGAGAGGGATGAGCACTGCAGGGGTTGAAGTGCTGGGTTTAACACTGGCCCTCCTTATGTGCCTCACAGCTCAGCAGACACTTGCCACTGCCAGACCCAGCTAAAGCTTCCCTTTCACTGCTCTTCCTGCTTCTGGAGTCCATTCTTTGGGTCTGGACAAGTCAACACACTTCACACAATCTCCTTGCTTCTTTTTTTGGTTGATATTTTTTATACATGTTTATATGTTCTTTTTATTTTTCAATATATTTAGTACAGGGTCTATAGGGTTTTACTACACAGATCAGACTTGTAGTGATCCTCCTGTTTTCAGCCTCCCAAGTGGTGGGATTACAGGCACACTACCATGCCCAAGTCTCAGTCAACATCTCAGCACACCCTGGGGGCGGAGCCAGCAAGCATGCAGGGGATTGAACCCTGGTCCTTGCATCTGCCTAAGAGGGTGCTTTAGTCTGCTGAGCTATCTGGCCGGTCCTGTGTGTTCTTTTTAAAAGACCAACTTGCACAGCCAGCCAAATAGCTCAGCAGGCTAAGCAGGCACTGGGATAGGGGTTTGATCCCCAGCATGCCTGCTGGCCCCATCCCCAGGGTACACTGAGGCAGTGATTGAGACTGGGTATGGTGGCATGCACCTGTAATCAGAGGCTGAAAACTGGAAGATCACTACAAATTTGATCCGTGTAGTGAGACCCTGCAGACCCTGTACTAAAAAAAAGACCCACTTGAAAATTATTCTAAAGTTTTCTTTTTTAAATTTCAAAAGATTAGCATTATACTTTAATACTAAGAAGTTGCCTTGGTTTGTTTGTTTTTTTGGGTGTGTGTGTGTGTGTGTGTAGCTGGAAATTGAACTCAGGCCCTCAACTGAGCTATCTCCCCAGCCCCCTTTGTTTGTTTTTGGTCTTTTTTGATTTTACTGTATTTTTTTGGCTGAATTGTTTTTTAGAGGAGGTTTGTTTGTTTTTGGTGACAAAGACCAAACCCAGGGCTTGCTAAGTGAGCATTTCACTGCTGAGCCAAATCCCCAGCCCTAATATTAAGAAGTTATAAGTAAACTACATAAATATAAAGTTACTTATAAGAATTATATAGCATTTCCTCTCAACACCTAAAACCAGCAGATTACACAGCTCAAGTGCAAAGCTGGCTGCCATCTCTTTCCACAAATAAAGTTTCACTGGAACACACCCAAGCGCTTTAGTTTACTGTGTACAGCTGCTTGGACACTACGATGACAGAGTGGGAAATTGAGAGAGGGCAGAGATGGTTAAGCAAGTGCAAAATACATACTACCTGAGCCTTACAAAAGAAGTCAGAGGAACAACTGCTAAATAACTTGAGAAAACGAAATACCATGTTGGCCATGAGGAAAGCTGCGCCACACATGGATTTACTACACATAATAATTTACAGCGGTACTTCTAGACATCAGCCTGAAACTGCTGTCCAATTAGACAGACACAGACACACTCAGGGGTACAGTTACAGTGATTAAAATTAAATTTAAAATTCAGTTTGTTGGTCCCTGAAAACTCTCATGCTTTCAGAGGTGAGGCTCTTGCAAGACAGCTGGCAGTGGGGTGCTCATCAGATAGTGGGTATATGCACTGAGGTCATAGCCGGACGCACTGTTAGAAGATGAGCCTGGGCAAGAGAGGCTGGGGGCTAGGAATGACCTGAGGGACACATAGCGCCTGCCCCCTACCTGGCCCGCCAAGAGGTGATTGGGCTTTCTTTTACTGAGCCTCTCTCCCATGGTGTTTCTGCCTTGGGGCCAGGCACCTGACTCCCAATAAGCAGGAGCCAAACTTAACACACTCCTGCTCGCCTGAACCAGCAGCGGTACATGCACAACTGTTCCATCAGACAACCTGTAACCTGTAACACTGGTGGTACAAAAAATTTTTACTGGTCTTTCTACTAATAAAATTAATAAAAAGCTATCTGGTATGACAGCCATGCCTATACCACAGAAGGTTCATGCTGCCTAGCAGCAAGACTTGTGAATTATGGCCCCACTGTGAATGTGTTAAATGTCTTCTCCTTTAATTGTGGGTGTCAGCAGCAGGAAAGCTCACAAACATAGCCATCCAGAAATACAAAGATCAACTTCAATGAGATACCACTACACAACCCACTAAGATGATAAGAATCAAAAAGCTGAACAGCAAGGAGTCTCGGTATGGAGTCACAGAAACCAGAGCACCACACATTCTTTATGGGAATATAAAATGGCAGCCACTGTGGAATACAACCTAATGGTTCCCAAAGGGCTAAACACAGAGATACAATATGACTCAGCAATTCCACTCCTAGGTATCTATTCAAGAAAGGAAAATGAAAACCCATGTCCATACATCAACCTGTACAGCTAATATTGGAGGCAGCAACAAGGTAACAAAATGGTAGAATCAACCCAAATGTCCATGAACTGATGAATTAATAAACAAAATGTGGTCTTACCCTATATGACAGAATAGTATTTGTTTAATCATGAAAATGGAGTACTGATAAACGCACACACAGTAGAGCTCTGAACATATGGAAAGTGGACGGTGAGCTACAAAATGGACAAATATGATTCCATTCACATGCGACTTCAATAACAGAAAAGTTCACAGAGCCATAAAGCAAATTTGTCATTGCTTAGATCTGGGCAAACAGAGAGGTCAGGGCTAAAAGGCGTGGGGTTTCTTGTAAAGAGATGAAAATGTTCTAATACTGTCCTGATGGTTAAGCACAGCTGTGAACACGCTACAAACCACTGAGTTGCATAGTAGATACATAATATCTCACTAAAAAAAAAGTAAGTTGCTTGTACATATTTGGTCACTTTATCATCACAAAGGGAAGCCTGAAGAAAACTGCAGAAAATGTTCTTTCCAATAAAGAAGGCAACTTTAATTAGAAACTTTTGTGAGGAAAAAGTGAAGTCTGACTCCTACTTCCTACCTTATCCAAATAAATTCCAGATGGACTGGAAATATAAATCTAAGAGATAGAGCAATAAGACTGCTATAAGACAACAGAAAGTTCTTCACAATCATGGATGAGCAAAAGCTTCCTAACTACAACACGAGCCTGGCCAGAGTGTGAAAGACTAGTACACTGGGCCACATTAGCTGAGGCTGCTATTCACCAAGATACCATTTAGGCCACCATGCAAGAGTGAAGTGGAGGAAGTTGTTTAGACAAAATAGTTTCCACAGACACATGACAAAAACTCATATTAGGAATGTAGAAACTCATAAAAATAGGAGGAGGAAACCAGACAGATTTGAGCAGATACTTCTTTAAGAAAAAAACATGTCTATATGGCCAGAAGAATATTCTGAAAAGAAATATCTGAAAGGATATTCAGCACATTATGGAGCAAAAAATATGAATTAAAATCAAAGAAAAAAATATAAAGATAACAAGAACATGTATTGGTGAGGATTTGGAACAACAGGTATTAAGAAAATGAATTAAAACTTACTTTAAGAGTTCATAATTTTTCTCATTTAACCTCACAGCATTTTCTCTCCAAAATTTCTCAGACTTGTGCACAGGACTCCATTCCAACCTTCCAGATTTAAGTTCTGAGCTGTATTCATCAAAGGAACTATAAAAATGTTTAGAGAATTCCAAGTTTATATATAAGAATCAAACAATCTGAAATTGAATAAAATGTCTTCACTGATGATCTGATTATAAATCTCTGGAGAAAGAGAACTTTCTACCTCTAAAGAAAGATTAAACAGCTTAAATAATCTTCTATAAATAATATGAAATGTCATTCAGACCACTAAGGCCCAACATGCCCATCAAATTTGAATATTAGGCCAGATGTGGTGGAATACACCTGTAATCCTAGCACATGGGAGGCTGAGACAGGAGTGCCACTGGAAGTTCAAGAAAGCCACCTTTACCTGCAGAGCAAGACCGTGGCTTAAAAAGAAAAATAGAATGCTTGGCATGAAATACTAAAATGAGCATTTGCTTTCAAAATCTTTGGCTAATAAATGAATAAATTCTCAGAATTTCTACCATGGCAAACTATCGGGAATACATAAACATATGTAAACTCTGAATACTTTAACATAAAAGAACACATATTAATATTTTACTGTAAATATTGTAAGAACATCATAAAAACAAAATCATAACTATCAGTACAATTCTTTACAATGTTATTACCAATAATGTAAGTCCTCTACTAAGTGAACTAACAAATTACTAAAACACCTGTACAGGTCTTAACCATCCAGCAGAAAAGTATGAACACAAGGTATAAAAAGTAAAGCCATATTAATATGTTGAGCTGTAAAAGGCTGAAGTCAACAACTTCTGACATGTCAGTCCTGCAGCTAACCCAGTACTATTATGGTCTACTGGAATATATTGAATTATTTTGCTGAATTCACATACCTACAATATTTGAATGCAATGGAATACTCATCTCTGATAAAACTAAACAAAAAAGAGGGATATAAATGAAGGACCATTTTGTAGTGAAAAATATAAATATATACATATATACATGTATATATGTATATATATACAAAATAGCATAGATATACAGCTACTCTCTCTTAGTTTAATAAGAAGAAAATTTTGAACTAACGGTGTTTAAACAAGATATCATGTCTGCATCTTGTACTATGAATACTACAAAGACAGCAATATGCAATGTATTAATTATTGTAATTGTCCTATACTGTATTGAAACTGTCACACTGCTATTATTTTCTCAATAAAACGAATTAAAAAACAAAAAAACACCTATACATACAACAAACTAATAGATTTTAATTCAAAAAAGTTCCTATGTCCATAGTAAATGGATTTTTCAAAGCATAATATGCATTTTTAAATCTGGTTACCAATAAAGGGTATGAGGACATGCTTAAATTTCCTTTCAAGTAAAACTATAAAAAGACATGTAGTCATTAAATGTTGACTTGGTAAATTAGAATAACCAGAATGTACTACTGAGTAAGCTAATCATAGTATCCTGTTCGAATAAAGAATTTACTTTAATGTAGGCTCAGAGAGTGCAAGAATTGCCCAGTATATTGTCAACACTCACATCCTAAATCTGATAACAACAAACACAAATAAACCAGCTACACCCATCCCATCACCCTACTAAACAGAATGGTATATGAACAGCCCCAAATGAGAAAGCACATACTTTTAACCAACTGTTACCATGTAAAACTTACAGCTCACTAGAAGACATAGCATATTTTAAGGAAACCTCTCATCATATTTGACAACCTATTTAGATTTCTTTAAAATCTGTACAACTCAGCATGTGCAACTATAATCCTAGCTCCCTTAGAGACTAAAGTAGAAGGTTCCCTGGAGCCCAGGAGCCTAAGACATGGACAGCATAACAAGAACCCAGTCAGAAAGTATGCTGCTCAAGCACCCAACAATCCAGTATGTAAGAATTTTTAAATACTAATAACACACCTAAGGTCCTGGACACTCTCACCAAGCTTTTCCAAAAGAAATTTGATATCTTCGCTGATATCTTCATCATCATATTTCTGCTGCTCCAAATTCTCCAATTGTTTCAGAACCTTGCACTGAATCATAGCCAGAGCATATTCTTGACGAGTTTCTCTTTCAGTTGATTTTTCTAAAAAGTTCTGGGTTAGACAAAGACACTTAGTGAGGAGCCATGTAACTTATGCAACGATCTCAGATCTCTATACTTCCTTTAAACTCTCTCACCTCCTCCTCTCAGGTTTTCACTGTCACTTTTAAGCAGCTGGCACCATTTTAAATCTTTCTTTCCTGAGTGCCTACCTGTGCACTGTCAGAAACCTTTTACTTACACATGACTACAGTCTGGGTTTGAATGTCCCCCAGAGGCATATGTGTAAAAGGCCTGGTCCCCAGCCCACAGCACCACTGCAAGGTGTAGAACCTACAAGAAATGGCACCTCCCTGGAAGCAGCCAGGTGACTGGGCACATCCCCAGATGGGGATATTGGGACCACAGGCAGGCACACACACACACACACACACACACACCCCCTCTGCTTCCTGACTGCCATCAGAGGAGCAGCTTCCTGCTATGATGCACTGCCTCACCAGGAGCCCAAAGGCACTGAGGCCAAGCAAGCACAGCCAGAAAACAAAATAAACCTTCTGCTTGAGTTAATTACTGAGGTGTTCTGCCAGTGAGGGTTGTAGCCTAGGGGCACTGTTTTTCTGAGTTTTTTTCATACACAGAATGGAATTCAAGACCTTGGGTTGTGCCACTGAGTGGCATTGCTGGCCCTCTGCCAAAGATGGAAAGTCAGCTGACACCCATTCTTACTGGGTTACTGAACATCTTTCATTACTGACCTCACCAGAGCCTTACAACACTGAACACATTTAAACCTAAGTCCATCACAACAGTTTCTTGTGGCCAGCTGAGAGCACAGCACAGTGAACTCCATGCACACTTCACACTAGGAAGAACATTCCTGTCAGCATCTCCAGTTTCCAGTCTGTCATCATTCCTACCTCGTTCATCAACCCACAAGTGCACAAAACACAGTATTTCAAAAATCTTGCTCAATTATTTAAAAAGTGTTATGATATTTAGGCAAATTCTCCCAGCTTTCTCTTCTCTGTGCCTTTCTAGTCAGAAGAGTACTGACAAATATAGCAAAGGATCATATGAATTTAAAAAGACAAACTGTTCATTCAATTTATCTGTATTCTGAGCTAAGACCAAGCTGGTACCTAAGAACAAGAGTGAACAAGATATAGTTCCTTTCACCAAATTCTTTGAAATCCACCCTGAGAAAAAAATTTCCAAATGATCTGTACACAAATGCAGAAACAGATGTCACCTGGCATACATAAGTCAGAGATGAGTATCTACTCTTCTTTCTTTTATGTTTCCCCCAGATTTTAAGTACCTTGATAGTAACGTCTCATTCCTCTTTATATCACTGTTTCTGTTCAGTATCTAGCTCAGTGTTAACAGTCAATAAAATATTTGTTACCCTAACTACACCTCAGTGCTATATCTATATCATAAATCACTTGCAACCTCTTTTTATTACAAATATACAGTGAGTAGGATCGAAATAGCATACTCAATCTATGGTTAGAAGTACTTTCAAAAAAACAAAGAATTACTTCAAAACTAAAGCATGGAATTCCTTCCACTCGGTTATGAAGAACCTACTAGATGAACTTATCTCTCATAACAGCACAGTATGAAAGCTGGACACACTGAAAAAGCAACTACCTACAAGAAAAATAAATAAAAGCAGACAGACTCTGTGAAGTTCACACACATTCTGAGCATGGAGCTCAGAAAGCAATCCAATGAAGCTTGTCACTTCAGCTTTAATTTGAAGCTAGGTACTATAGCTTGTGCATCAAGCACAGTGGCCTTCAGAGAACCACAGAAAAACCAAAAAACAATTTTTCTCACTTACAAAGGCAGAAAAGTAACTCTAGCCAACCATATGCATACTAAAGAGAAAACAAGAACTCCACAAGACACGGAGTAGCAATATAGCTACACTTTTCAGTTTTATGTTTTTAAAAGCATAATGAGGGGCCAGGGAGATGGCGCAGCAGAATAAGTGCTTCCCTGGCAAGTGCAAGGGCCTGAGTTCAATCTCTGGTTCTCCCCCACCCCAAAAAAGCATAGTGAATAATAGTTAAAAGCACAGATTCTGAAGCATACAACCTTGACCTTCATAGCTACTGTCTAACCACAAGGGTATCTATCTGTTTTAGCATCTCCATTTTCAAAGGAAAGACCAACACAAATACCAACGATATCCATGTACACAATAATAACTTTGTTATAGAGCCACTAACTGGATTAACAGATGGAAAGTCCTGAGACGGATGCCCAGCACAAAACCCTAAAGTGCCCACTACTAACAGTCTTACAGTACAGCCACTTTCCAGAACCCCATATAAATCCTAGTGCGACCATCAAGATTTTCCATAGGTACCTGCGACAGAGAAGACACTGGCTCTGGAGCAAAGCCACAATATTTCAGTGTTACGCCTGACGAGCAATCTAGAACACAGCTTCTAACTCAGCTCTTCTTTACCACTAGTTAACTCAGGTGCTCAAGGGAGGAAGTTGACTTACATAATTTGACAAATTCTAGTATCCTACTAAGGTAACTTTACTGCTTAAAATTATAAATTTTTATAGTTGCGTTATACAAGTCAGTACATCAGAATCTGAAATATAGGTCCCATAAGACCAAAGTTTCTTTCAATAGTAGTTTCTTAACTGCACACACACACACACACACACACACACACACACACACACACAAAATGCCTTAGCTACTGTTCTCATTGCTGAGACAAAATACCCGACACCCAAAGTTAAGGGAGGTGGGGTTTATTGCAGCCCACAGCTGGCTCCGAGGCAATGTGGATGGCAGAGGGGCACCACAGAGGAGAAGGCTGCCATGCAAAAAGCAGCGAAGCAGCAAGTGAGGAACAGCAGCTACCTTCACCCCACCCATGGTATCCTGGCCAGGTGGCCCATCCTCGGGGCCAGGAGCACTCACCCCAAAGCAGCTGCCCTTAATCCCAGCATCACATCCTTGACCCAAGTTTCACACACCCTAGATACAGCCACCTGTAGGGCAAGGGGTGGACACCCAGATATCAGCCACAACAAAGGGTTCGTCTATCTGAACATAACCCAGTTATATCTCCTTGCAAGCATTCTAGAAGTCATCCACTTCATTCCCTGAAAGTTACCCCTCATCTATCACACTTACCCATGTCCTAAAGCTAAATCAGTGGTATGTCGTTCTACACTCACTAAGCTCTACAGTTTCACATCTACATGGAACACAAACACCTTTTTCCCACTCACTAAGAATTTAAATATACTTCACAGTACAAAATATCACACACACAGGGAGGCAGACAAGCATGCACACACACACATACACACACACTACAAATAATAGCAGCAATAAAAGATACTAAGCACTTACACGGAATGCTGCAAGGATGATTCTTGTTACTTTCTCTTTGACAGATTCTTGAAGGATGTCAGAGAGAACAGGAATGATATTGTAGCGTCGCAGGTGTTCACACATTTGAGGACTGAATGCCAGGAGCCATATTGAAAAAATCATTTGGTATTGGAGTTGAAAACCGCATTTGTTACTCAAAACACCCATTATGCTGAAAAGGAACACACAATTAGAAAACATTTAGTATGACAGTCAAACTTAAAACAAATGAGAGACCATTCACTTCGCATAGTAACAGAACAAGTCCTCTGGGTGATGTCCCCATCTTCTCCACCAGCAGTAATGCAGAATGACACTGACAGTACAGCCCCACCTACCCCTCTCCCCCAAACCCACAGAACCTCAAGAGGCAGACGCAGGGAAGCAACAAGAAAGAAAAGATGCAATCTGGGTGGACACCTAGGTGTAAGACTTGCAGGAGCATAGGACATGAACAGACATCAGAGAATGAAAATCAGCAGGGGTGGTGACAGAGCACAGGCATGCTTGCAAGTCAGATTGCATACCCGATTTTCAGTGTAGCAACCAAGAGGATGGCCTTAAAACACAAAGGAAATTCAGAAAAAGGAGGGCATGGCTTTAGAAACCTGGGATGAGTTCAAATCTGACACAGCAATCACAGAATTTGGGGCACAAAAAAGCCTAAGCTTCCAGCTTTCTCTCCTATTTCACCAAGAAGAAAATGCAGAAGCTTCACAGAAATGAAAGAAGTTATTCCAAGGACAGAGAAGCAGCTCAGGAAATTTCCCAAGAGAGTATCTGCATGCAGGCAATGAAAGTCAGGAATGATCAAATAAGACCATTTAAAATGCCAGCAGGGATACAGTGTTCAACACAGTGACCCCAATACATAAACAATGGGCTTTTGTTAATGTACCAATACCAATTCTACTGGAACAAGTATATCATACAGTACAAAACATTAGTCATAAGGAATGCTCTGGAGCAGAGCACACATGGGCACTTTCCTATACTTTGAATTTTTCTGTAAACCTAAGACTGTTCTATTAATAAAAAGGAAAAGGTTTTGAATGTCTAATTTTATGATGTAAGCCTACTATTAACTTGTTAGAAGGCTTGTATCTACCAATTCTCTATTTTTATGATTTATACCCAGTTCTCAATTAATTGAATTGTCTTTAATTTTCTCATGCATGGCTTCTCCTTTGAATCTCCTCCAGGCTGGGTTGTTACATAAAACTTACTTTTTAAAATACTGACACTAGTATTCTGAACACAACAAATCTTTGTCATGTTATGCTATCATCATTCTACTACCTGGTTCCTCAGCTCGCTGACTAGTCCACTTCATCAATTTCTGCTTGTGGCTTTGTGAAACTGTGCCTGAGACCCTGGGAGCCACTCTCTGCTACCCCTGCTGGCACCTGTGAGGCTCCACCTAAGTCATATGGGACCGACTATGAAGATAGAGGAGCGCCTTCCCTCTCCCAGTGTCCTATTCTGGTGAGCCTCAGCACAACCACACTTCAGAACCTCAGAATTCCTTCCCACTGAAGCAGCCAAATTCAGCTGGCTTTTCCAGTTCTGAAAGAACAAGGTCTGTGTGTAACTTCAGATAGCAGGCTAGCTGACTGGGCCCCCACAACTTTGGGAGGGGGTTCAAAGTGAGTTCTCAGGTGACCTGACTATCACCGATAATGACATGGACCTTGTGAGCCAAAACAGTTAACAAGGGATGACAGAGAAGTACAAAACAAAAGTCATGGTTCCGATGACGGAGAAAATAGTAATATATAAATATATGATTGGCCAAAATGCTACAAAATGGTCATGGATACCTGATAAACTTCTTAAAAGGAATGGACAAACATCTTATAACCTACAGTTAGCAGCAAAGCAGTATGCAGAAAGCTTAGTAAGTACAAATAAGTTACATATTCAAGATAAGAAAGAAATCCACAATCATTATTAGTATTCTGCCTTATGTTTTAATTCTTTTTCTTTTAATCAAACCAATATAGCGAGTGGGGGGCTGATTTACCACGAGCTGCCACCCTGCAAAGCCATGGCCACCTCATGCCTTCTCAGGCCATGTCACCAACATGGTGAGGCTTCAACTACTTTGTAGAATTTTTTTTATTTTAAAGAGAAAAAAAGCAATCAACAAAAGTTTCAAAATAGGTTAGTAGGAAAGTAACAATAATTAATACACTGTGAGTTGGTGATTTCCTAGCAGTCACTCAGAGCACAAGACACAGGTATGACATCTTGTCCAAACAGCGTTAGCACAAATCTTTATTTCAAGGAAGGAGAATAGGCGCTTGCCTGGCAAGTGCAAGGTGCTGAGTTCAATTCCTGGTTCCAGAAAAAAAAAAAAAAAAACTTTCTTTTCAATGAACTAAGAGAAACTAGCTGTATATCTTATCTATCTTGTGTATAAATATATTTGTTTTCTTTTTCCCTTTTTTCCTTTCCTCTTTCCCCCATCAGAGTTCAAAAGACAAACTGTGATGAGAGAAATTTTATCTTTAAATTTTGTGTTAGTTTATACTTTGAAGTTTCTTTTTTTTTTTTTGGCAGAACTGGGGATTGAACTCAGGCCCTTGGGCTTGCCAGGCAAGTGCTTATTCTACTGAGCTATCTCCCCAGCCCTCCCTAGTTTACACTTTGAAAATACTTAAAACTGAAGGCTATAAATGTTCACAAACGCCAGCTGAATTTGTGGTGGTAATTACTCCCAGGGGACACCCACCTCTGTGGCTCTAGTATGTTTTAATGATCATGGTATGACCCAAAACTACAGTGAATGTGTAAGTTTTTAAACATGTATTATCATGAAAGATAACATTAATCCTCCTACTCTTTCTCATGTCAAACACACACACATCCCCTCACACCCACCACTTTCCCAGGCAGTTCTGGAAGTCCTCTTTCATGCACATCTTAAACTGCACTGTTATGGCTGCCTTCATGTCCTAGTTTAATTCTAAACCTTTCCCTTCCATGGTCATTTTTATTTTGGAGAAAAGCCAGAAGATGCACCCCACAGTGTGTCACTCAGGGATGAGCACATGTGATGTTTCTGTCACCCTGCCCTTCCCTGGGTGGCACTCGAAGCACCACCCACCATACCCTGGGGGCAAAGCTCACAAAGACATAAAAGAAGACTTCTAGAGCTATTTCAGAAAGTGGCAAAAATTACAGGATGTGAACATTTTTTTTTCCCAGTACCAGAGATCAAACTCAGGACCTTGCCAGGCAGGTGCTTCTACCACTGAGCTATCTCCAAGGTCTAGGATACAAATATTTGAAGAAAGGGAGAATATGTGAAGGGGATGGACAGCAATATGTCTTTTACTATAAGGAATTCTTTTACATTTAAACATTTACTATGTATTTTAATCACAATTAATAAGCCCTCAGTCTGCTGAAAAAGATCAACAATACAAAAAATAATGAAAAGTTGTTCTTATCTTATATGGGTATATAATTACCCCCAAACAGTGTGGCACTATGCATATAATGCCACCAAAAAATAATTACCAGACTATACTGATCAAAATGTACTAAGATTTTAAATCATTATTTAGCCGGGCGTGGTGGCACATGCCTATAATCCCAGCACTCAGGAGGCTGAGGCAGGAGGATTGTTGTGAGTTTGAGACCAGCCTGAGCTACAAAGTGAGCTTAAGGCCAGCCTGAACTGCATAGTGAGACCCTGTCTCAAAAAAGACAATAAATAAATAAATAAATAAATAAATAAATAAATAAATAAATCATTATTTATCTTCCTCTCTTCAAATAAGCTATATACTTGAATTTTTTTTTCTCTTAACATTATTCCTGCTTGAAGACCCTAAACAGGTTTTCAATCCTAAACAAAAGAAATGAAAAAGTAGAAAGTACTTTTTATTTCTGAAAAAAAGAGAAAAAATTAAATGACTTCTAAATTGCTATCTTCACTCCCTTGATCTTGTTACCAACCTTCAGATCTGTAAGAAATAAGTTCCTGCTGTTAAGCCACTCAGGCTATATCTTGGTTTAGACAAACACTGTCCTCTCAGGAGTCTGGAATTGTGATACATTATAGGTAAAAGTGCCTATAGCCAACCTTCAGCAAAGCCCCTAGCAGATGAGTCTACCACCAATTTCGTAGACAGAAATCTCACAAATATACTGCATTTCCACTACTGGGGTATAGTAACCTCGTGGGAGGGAGGGAAGGAGAGAGGAAGCAGGACAAAGCTCACACTCCTCATGTGGCTTCCGCCTAATTCAGCCTATGACCTTGTCCCTCATGGCCAGCTCTGCATTTCTCTACATCTTTGTAGTAGTTCTTGGTTGTGAGTACCCAGCTGCTGAGCCCATGAGTCTTCCTACTGACACAGTGTGAACATAGCTGAGAATTCAGAACTTTCTGTTTGCTAACCATAAGGCTATTTCCAGAGGACAGCATCTCATAATTAGGTTATTTAGAAAATGAAAGTAAAGAAAGAAATACCATTCTGTTCCTTAACACTGATGATATTGTTCATATAAGTGAAACCTTAAACTGAATCTTTAAGTGACTGCATAATAATACATTTTCTCAAATTCAAAAATGAATGAATTAGCAATGTATTTTTCTGAGCAAAAAGAATTACAACAGGGGCCAGGGAGATTAGCTAAGTAGAATAAGCGCTTGCCTGGCAAGCGCAAGGGCCTGAGTTGAATCTCCAGTTCTGCAAAAAAAAAAAAAAAAGAGAGAGAGAACTACATTTTCACCAAGTTGGCATTCAACATTAAAGACTTCAAGAAAATATTCTGCAACAAAAACGTAGACCATTCTACTCAATAACATACAGTGCTTTTCTTTCATTTTTTATGAGAGTTACTTATTACAACAAAATTTGCTATATTTAAGTAGTTACTAAAATTTATAATAGTTTTTTTCTTTATTATTAATTCTGTTAATTTTTCATAAAAAGACTAAAAATATTCATTTTAAGGATCTATTTGACCAGATGAAAACTAAAATCTGAGGATTAAATAATTGTGAATAGACTAAAACTTTGCAGATTAGAACATTATTAACTTATTTAGTTGATGAAAAGAAATATTTGTGACAATTTAATCCAATTCCTGACTAAGAATAGCCATTAAGAATAGCCATTTGGAGGGCCGGCCAGATAGCTCACTGGACTAAAGAGCACAGTAGCCAGGGTTCAACCCCCGGTGTGCCAAGTCAGCCTTGCCCCCAGGACATGCTGAGATAGCAAATGAGACTAGATCCATGCCTGAAATCCCAGTACTTGGGAGGCTGAAAACAGGAGGAACTACGAGTCCAATCTACATTGTGAGATCATCTACACCTTGTAGACCCTGCCCTAAATGCAAAAAAGAATAACCTTTTAGGGCCAGCGAGATGGCTCAGCAGTCTAAAGACCCTGCTTAGGCAAGTGCGCAGGGCCCTTGGTTCACTCCCGGCACCACATGCCGCACCAGCCCTGCCCTCAGCGAGGGCTCAACTGGCCAAAAAAAAAAAGCCATATGTAGAAGTAACCTGCTCTCAGAAGCAGCACACAAATGTCCACGAAGAAGACACAGAATGCTCACAGCCCCTCCCAGGTATTGCCCTACACTGTAGATACCACAGTGTGAGAGGGTCTGGAAATGCATGCAATCCCTGTAAATCCCTGCTCACCAGGCAATGTACTATCAGTAATGTAACTTCCTGCACAGACTTAACAATGGAAAAAAGAAGCCCAATGAAAGCACTTGGTTTAAAAACAGTGAAGTCTCTCATGAAATAAATTGGCTTTTCAATGTTCATTTTGGTTTTTTTAGGTTTTTCTGGTTATGGAAGTTGGTAGGCAGTTCTTCAAAGCTTCTCCCAAGTTCTCCATAAAGAATACTTCATAGTCACTCTTTTCCTTACTGATACTGCCAACATCCACTGTAAAATAATTTTATTACTGTTTTGTATTCTGAGTACAAGGAATTTGTTCTGTCCAGTATTAGGTTCTACAGCCCATGTAAGGGGAAACGCTGAGTTTGATTGTTGACTTCTAAGGTAGGTATAATCCACAGTTAAGCAGATATTTAAAAAATACTTCTTTTACATGATTAAATGTATTACTTTTTTTGAAGACGTCAAGGAAAAATATTTTTGAATGTCATTTTACATTAAAAGTAAAAGGCACTCACCAGTTTACGCCATCTGCTTCCACCCAGGCAAAGCGGTACTCATTGACCCGGAGCAGGAGCTGCAGACATCCAGCAACACACTGCACATACTGGGAGCTCTGAACAAGAGAAGCTCAGTGTGAAGTTGTCGCCCGCTTAAGTCGTGAGATCACCACACACACTTCTATAGGAGAAGCTTCATTTTTCACGAAAATTGGCTAACACTGATCCTCCATCTCTTAGAAATAAAGATAGCTTGGTCTCCCAAACTAAACTTACATGATTCAAGACTACTTAACACATATATTTAGGAAAAGCAAGGAATAAAGCAGTTATATCTTGAGGTAGTTTGATAAATAAGCATATTGCTTGGAACCATTTCACACACCTCTGAATAGGAGCACTACAGAGAAAGCCCAGCTTCCCAATAATTACACAAAAATAAAACAACAATAGAATGACAAGAAGAAAAGTAGATGCTTTGAGACAGACCTATAACCTAACATCAGCCAAGTTAGTTAATCTTCCCAATGCAGTGTTCAGTTCCTTCACCCTTAAGGAGGACAACTCTACAAGTAACCTCACAGGGCACTGCTACATGTAAGTAAACTAATTCATTTAGCACACAACTAGATACACTGTAGAAACTCAATGAAAATTTTTTTAAAAAGTCAAACACTTGTAAAAGACAATTCATGATTTTTTTAAACTATCCATTCAAAAGCACTGCTTCATATAAATTGTCCTTATACAATATTTAAAACTTGAACTACAAAAGGATCATATTTCCCCAAAAACTGCAATTCCCTTACCAAATCTGGCAGAAATCCTGGCCAAGGCCCTTCTCTAAATATGTACAATGAGCCTTACATCTTTATGACGTAGAGAGACAAATGGAAATTTTGGACTCTATTCTTCATAAAGAATATGGTAATAAAAATTTTTACAATGAAGAATCACAGACATTGTAAAAATTCATAAAACCTAATAAACATGACACTGCTACACTCTTCCAATTTAAATATTTGTAAAAAAAAACTAATAGTTCCAAGAAATTCTAACCATTCAACTGCAAAAACACATGATACAAGTACACTGAGTAGAAACAAACGCTATCAAGAAAAACATTCCTTATGTTCTACCTAAAAGTAGTGAACACTGTTTATACAATATATCCAGAAAACTCAAAACATTAGCAGAACTTAAAACATTAGCAGTAATTAATGACAAAAAAATACATTTGCAACTGTAAAATAACCTTCCACTATGGAAAAATATGAATTTTTCAATTCAATCAGCAGAAAGAAACTGATAAGACAGAATTCCATGTTTCCTGTTTAGAAGCACTTGAGCAAGATTCCTAGGCACCAGTGAATGAAGAGCCAACGAGGAGCATGCTCTCTTCTGCATGTCACCCGTTTCTTATTCAAACATGTCTTGGTCCAGAGGGCACTGTTTCTGAGTCCACTCACCAGGCTTCTATATTGAGGTATACTGCAAATACACTGCAAATACACTGTGGCATTAGTGTTCACAGTGTAAAAGAGTCTAGGCAAGGCACTGACTGGCACTACTGCTGGTAGCACCCTCCTACTGGCCACCACAGGGCAGTTCTTATAGCTCCAAACATTACTCTCAAGTATACAGGGACATAAGCTTGGCAAATGACTGAATTCCAGTAGAGTATACTGGTTTTGCCTTTTACTTAAATCTTAGTTCCTTCTATAAACTATTCACTGATTTTTGTTAAAGAAAATACTTGGTCTTAGAGCAAACAACCAGTCATTATTTCTAATCCTACAAAAGTGGAATTCAATACTGCTAAAGAAAATCACACAACCACAAAAAACTGTAAGCACCTGCTGCCATTCCCAGGTCACACTCTCCACTGTCCTTGCTACTCTCATCCCACAATCTCAGCACACAGCGGAAACTGAGGCCACTGGATAAAGACCCGCTCAGCTACCCACATCTCACCCCCACCCCAAGCAAATTCACTTTTCTAACTGTTGCTACTGACCCTTCACAGCATCTCAGGTACATCTGCACCCTTCCTCCCATATCATGCTCCATCAGTCAGATTCTCCTACAGGCGCAGCCCCTCCTACCTTACATTCCCAGGACAGCATGTGCAAACCTGAAAGGCTTGTTGTATAGTATCAAGGGCCTCTGTGTTTCTGTTACAGATGGTGCCAAAGCTTCACTGAAATAACTGATTGTAATTATTTATTTAATATCATCTTCCCAGATGTAATACAGCCTTTAAAAGCAAGAATCACAACTATCATGTTCAATATACTTTCAGCACTATGTATTATAATACTATAATAGAAATCACTCACTAAATCTTTCTTGAATGGATGAATACAAAAAAGAAGGACAAATACAGTCCCTCTCTGCCTTACCCTAATTCTAAATGAATAGTACACAATAGATAAGATGCAATGGTCTAAAAGTTTTCCCAAAATTTGTACAATGACAATAAGCAATACTGTACAAATACACAAAATGTAGCACTATTACCATATCCCATTTGAGAGCCAAGATTTAATCCAATTGAGTATTAAAAGTATTTCCTAAGGTAATTATAGACCTTATAAAGATGCCTATTTCTTTTTAAATTTAAGTCATCTCAATCTGAGAATGAATATGAATTACTAAATCAACACTGAGTTTATTCTATGTTATCCATTTTACTAGGAAATATTTATGGTGGTTAGGGCTCATTTAGCTAGTTTCTATTCAAATCACTAAAGTAATTCATTTCTTCAATAAGAAACTATGACCTGTAATTGAACTGAATTATCCAGAATACATTTAAAAAACAAAGATGGGACAGTATTATCAAAACCAAAATAGAACAAAAGAAAAACTCTAGATCAGTATCCCAAATAAATACAGATACAAAAGTCTTTAGTAAGATTCTTTCAAAGAGAAGCCAACAACACATGAGAAAGAGCAAACACCATTATCAAACTGGTTTCATGCCATGGATGCAAAGGCAGTTCACCATATGCAAACAAATAAACACACATACATCAAAATATATAATCAAGGATAAAAATGACATGATTATCTCCATTAATGCAGAACGATTAACAGAATTCAACATCCCAACATGATAAAAGCCCTAAAAAAATCCTAGATATTAAAAGAGCATTCTTCAAAATAGTAAAGGTCATACATGACAAACCCACATGAAATATCATCTGAATGGGGAAAAACTAAAAGCATTTCCTTTAAAATCCGGAACATGACAAGGACGTCCACTCTCAGAACAACATAATTCTTCAGGCTTTAGCTAGAGCAATTATACAGAGAAAGAGAACAGTTACAGAGAGGGGAAAAAAAGGTTGAATTACCATTGTTTGCAAACAATAAGGGCCTACACTTAGAAGGCCCTAAAGATTCCAGCAAGAAAACTTTTAGAGCTGATAAATGCATTGAGCAGAGGTGAAGGGTACAAGACCAACACCAAAAAATCAACACTTTACTATACACCAATAATGGGCCAGCTAAGAAATCAGGAAAACAATTCCATTCAGAATAACTTTAAAAAAAAATACAATACCCACAGATCAATTTAACCAAGTCTTTTTATTTTAAAACACCTACAATAAAAATCTCAGAAATTGAAGAAGGCATTAGAAGATAGAAAGACCTCCTCCACAGGATTGACAGAATTAGTAGTCAAAATGAATATACCATCAAACGCAACCCATAGATTCAACATAGTCCCCTAGAAAAATACCATGATATTCTTCACAGAACTAGAAAAAGCAATCCTAAAATCCATATGGAAACAAAAAAGACCCAGAATAGCCAGAGCAATCCTAAGCAAAAACAGCAAGCTGTGATGTAATTTTTCCAAGACCGTACAACTCAAATTATAGGGAAAAAAAAAAAAAAAGCAGCAAAAGTAGTAGCCAAAAAGCAGGATAGTACTAGCATGAAAAAAAAAAGAACACAGAAACAAATCCAGCCAACTACAGCCATCTAATTCTGCATGAAGGGTTCAAAAACACTTGTTAGAGCTTCCATGGTACTGGGAAAACTATGTATCTACGTGCAAAAGATTGAAGCTCTATCCACATATTTCACCTTGTTAAAAAAACAACAATCCAACTTAGATCAAAGACCTAAGTATGAAGTCTGACACTGATAAGAGAGAACAGATGAAGTAAGCGTGGTGGTAACCTCAGCACTCTAGAAGGCCAAGGCAGAAAATTCAAGCCCAACCTAGACTAAGGCACTAGCTCAAAATTTTAAAAAATTTTACAAGTACTACATTTAAAATTGCTTAAAACTGAAGCTCAGTGCAAAGGCCCCAATTTCAATCTTCAATATGGGAAAAAAAATAAGAACAGAAAGAAAACTTGGAGGAAATACTTGAAGCCACTGGCACAGGCAAAGACTTCCTGGATAGAACTCCAATAGAACAAAAAACTATAGCAAGGATCAACAGATGGGATTACATCCAACTAAAGTTTCTGGACAGCAAGAGAAACAACCACTAGCAAGAAGAGACAGACTACAAAATGCCAGAAAATCTTTGCCAGTTACTCTCCACACAGAAGATTAACATCTAGAACACAAAAACTTAAACCAAAAATAGACAGTCCTTGGGGCTGGCTAGATAGCAGACTAACACACCTACTTAGGCAGAGCTCAAGGACCAGGGTTTGATACCCAGCACCATGCCATGCTGGCCCATGCCCCAACAGCATGCTGTGACTAGGTGTTGTGGTGCACGTCTGTAATCCCAGCACTTGGATGGTGGAAAACAGGAGGATCACTACAAGTCCAATCTGTGTTATAAGACCCTATAGACCTTGTACTGAATACATTTTTTTAAAAAATCAGATAGCCTAATCAATAAATGGGCAAATAATCTGAACATTTCTTAAAAAAAAAAGTGCAAATGGTCAATAAGTAGATAAAAAATAGTCAATGTCTTTAGTCATTTGGGAAATACAAATCAAAAGGGCAGATTTCACCTCAGCCCTATCAGAATAGCTATTATTAAGAATACAAAAAAATCAATAAATTCTGGCAAGGGTGCAGGAGAAGAGAAACGCTTCTAACCTGCTAGTAAGAATGTAAATTAGCACATCTACTGTAGCAATCAAAACAGATATTCAAAACAACAGAAACAGAGTCCACTCACTCCAGCTACAGCACTCCTTGGTAAGCCTCTGAAGCAATGACCGTCAACATAAGAGAGGGGGACGTACCACTCATGGTCACCGGGCCACAGGTCACAAGAGCCCATCAAGAGACAAGGAAAGAGAATGAGGCGAGAGGCACGTTATGTGTACATGACTACCAGAGGAAACCCATGGCATAAAGTTGCAAAAGCAACTTTAAATAAAAAGTGAAAAAATAAAGAGAAATAATCTCCAAAAAGATGTAATCTCTTGAATATTGTTTATCTTCATTTTAATGTCATTCAACCATAGTTCATTAGTTGTTTTCATCATCAAAACAGAAATTTCTAGCCTTTACAACTACTAAAACTACATCAAAAAGAAAAAACCCTACATTTACAAGGACAGATTATTTGTGATGTATTTTCAAATAAAGAGTAAGTAAAAATGAAAAGAATCTACTATTCTAATGGTATTGATAACTCATTATTAGGTACCCATTTCCTCTAATGAGAAAACTTAAGTCTTAAAAAGTTGATACAATTTATTGAAATTAAAATAGTGAGTTAAAACAAAAATAGGAAGTAAAAGCAATCCAATCAGTCTTTACTAAGGAACCTTCCCTTTGGCCTGAATCATAAAGCAAAGTGGAAAAAACAGAACTAGAAGCCAAACACCACATGTAGAGGAAGAAGTTACCTAAAGACAACAGTTAGTATGTTCACATCAGAAATTATAAAAACTAACAAAAGGACCAAGCAGATAGCTCAGCAGACTAAAGCACCTGCTCAGGCAGGTGTAGCAACTGGTGTTAGAACCCTGGCATGCCATGCTGGCCCTACTCCCAGGGAACAATGAGACGGCGACTGAAACTGGGCATGGTGGCACATGCCTATAATCCCAGTGCTTGGGAGGCTGAAAACAGGAGAATCACTACAAGCCCAATATGTGTGTAGTGGGACCCTGTAGATACTGCACTAAATACAAAAAATAAAATAAAATCTAGCAAAATGTTTTCATTTTCTACTCTCATAATTATATAAGAGTTTGATGCCAGAGAAGAAATGCCAGGTTAAATGGAAGGAAGAGAAAAACTAAACTTAATTAAGTACCTACTATGTGCAAAACTTCATATAAGTAAGAATATATATTTTTGGTTTACTCTTCTAATAACTTTTAAGTGGGTATTATGGTTTCTTACTTTGTAGTTAAGGACTCAGAATTTCAATTTGTGTTCCAAGACCATACAACTCAGTTGTAAAGAAATCCTAACCTAATAAAGTTTCCTCCTTTATGCTCTGAAATGATAAGAAAATGCCATCATCGAGCAATTCCAATTTGCTCCTTTGACTGTGCTGCACACATCATCTCTCTCTACCAGGACGTAAGAACTGTCTGGTAAAACTGTTCACACCCCTTCATGTAGAAAAACTGATGTAAAAAAATACAATGACAACAGTGATCTTTCCACAAAATCTTTCTACACTCATGTTTTCAGAACTAAGATGTACTTTTTAATGTTTGAATCAATTGTAAAAAGTAGCATTCAATTACTCTATTTTTAATATGAACTTTGAAAGTTGGCAATTACAATATTCATTATTCCTATATTTTAAAAACGGTGAGTCTAGAGCTGGCCAGATAGCTCAGCAGATTAAAGCACCTGCTTAGGCAGACACAGCAACCAGGGTTCGATTTCTGGACATGTTATGCCAGTGCCAGTCCTCCTACACCCCAGGGTGCACTGAGGCAGCTACTGAGACTAGGCATGGTGGCATGAGCCTGGAATCTCAGTACTGGGAGGCTGAAAACAAGAGAATCACTACTAGTCCAATCTCTGTAGTGAGAACCTGTAGACCCCATATTTAAAATACAAAAGATAAAAAATAAAAAGCAGTGCTCCTTAGGTGGAGCTAGTGCTCTTTATACTGTGCGAAGTGATTTAAAAAAAAAAATTTTTACTCCAACACACTTAAGAGAACATCATTTATACAATTCCCCAACGCTGTTGACATACAAACTCTCACTGCATGACAGCAGACCCACTGCATCACAAGAAAACTACCAATGACAGAATTCACTTTCCTATTGAACGCGATCTCAGATCCTTAGTCTTAAGAATCACAAAGCAATTCAAGAACTGAAGAATCAAAAAACAAATAGCAGTTACAAATAAACATTAAAACAGTAATGCTGCCTCAAACTATTTTGAAATGTTTAAAATTTTCAACAGTCACCTTGATAATGCCACAATCTAAGTGCAAATCAATTCTAAACAATGACAAGGGAATAAAGAGGTGGAAGGAGGGGAGGAAAGGAGGGGAGGGAAGCAGGTGAGCAAGGGATTCGGATGTGCTTTGGGCATAGGCCAATGCCACCCAGGAACTTACTAAGCATCAGACACAGCACGCGTACACCAGCAGAGAGAACAGAGGCCATAAGGATCTAAACTTTGGAACTCTGAGCTCTTGAGAAAAGTGGGAAAAATTAATTGAAAATATATAAATCTGCAAGTATTGCTTTCAATATAATTTTCTTAAACATGATTCAATTATAAGATTATTGAGACAGCTTATTTCAAGGAATAACTTATTGATGTAACTAAAGGAACATGATTTACTTTATAAATTATTTCTTTATAAACAATTTCCAAAAATATATATAACACCTGGTATTATTACTTTCTTACTACTTTCCAAATGACATTAAAAAAAGTCTTGTACTCAATACCATTTAATTTTCTTTCACATGGTTAAAATGTATCTCTAGGTAATCCTTTAAAGATCTATCAGAAAAGCAAAGGCAAGCCGAAATGACATTTAAAAAAGTCTTGTACTCAATACCATTTAATTTTCTTTCACATGGTTAAAATGTATCTCTAGGTAATCCTTTAAAGATCTATCAGAAAAACAAAGGCAAGCCGGGACTGCGGCACACACCTGTGACCCCAGCACTCAGCGGGGCTGCAGAGGGGGATCGTCATGAGTTTGAGGCCAACTGGGGCTCCACAGTGGGTTCAAGACCAGCCTGAACTACACAGCAAGAGCCAGTCTCAAAAAAGCAAAATTTATTTATTAAATTAATTAGCTAAATAAGCAAAAGGAGGAAGCCCACTAGTGAAGCTCACTGACACTAAGAACTGAGCCCTCGGCTTCAACACCCTTCTGCTATAGTGTTCTGCTCTGCCTTGAGCTGCAAAGAAAGTAGCTGGGAAAATATGGACTGAAAGAGAGGCCCAAAATCAACTTTTTCTCCTGGCATTTAGCACCCCAGAGAGACGCGAGAATGTTCCCCCTTATGCAGCAGTTACTTCTCTCATTGCTGAGATAAAATATTCAACACCCAAAGTTAAGAGGAAAGGCTTACTGTTTCTCAAAGCTTGTAGAGGCTTCAGTCCCAAGACAGGGTGGCAAGAAGAGGGGGTGTCATGGGAGAAACAGTCCATGGCAGGCAGACAGAGGCCAAGCAGCAAAGCAGCAGCAGCACCAGCCTGACCCTCCTTTCTCCCTCCCAGGCTCTGTACCCTCTGCGTGGTGTCACCCACACCTGGGGAGTTCTCCCATTATCCACCTAGGCAACCAGGGGACTAATCACACTCGATTGTCCCAGTGTCACACACTCTAGACCTACCCACATTTGAAAAGCCCATGAGTCGCATGAAGAAACTTTAGGGGAACATCTACACACAGCCTTAACACTACATGATACCATAATTCAAACATAAGGAGTACAAGGCTGGGACAATAGCTCACTGGTCTAAGTGCCTGCCTGGCAAACACAAGGACCTGGGTTCCATCCCTGGCACTTTATGTTGTACCTGCCAGCCCTGCCCCCAGGCATGCTGTGCCACCTCCAAAGACGAGTGTGGTGCTGCATGCCTGTATTTCCAGTGCTAGCAGAGGCTGAGACAGGAAGATCACTACTAGTTCGAACTGCATACTGAGACCCTGTACCAAATAAATAAAAAAATTTTAAAAAACATAAAGAGTACAGAACAAAGAAATTATACTAAAACTCCAAGAGGAAAACACCGTATCACTTATAAAAGTAAACCCATCACAATAATAGCAGATTTCTCAGCAGAAACTTTAAGGGTCAGGAAGACATGATATACTTGAAAATAACCATGAACCTAGAATACACCATCCAATCAAGCTATCTATCAGAATTACAGGAGAAATAAAGACCTTCCAAGTTAAGCAAAGACGAAAGGAATTCATGACTACTAAGCCAGCATTGCATAAGATTGTTTAAAAAGCAACACTAGATATGAAGACAAAGATTAGATTAACAAATGACTAATGGGCCAGCCAAATAGCTCAGCAGAATAAAGCGCCTGCAAGCAGGCACAGGCACTCAGCAGAGGCTGAGTGTTCAATCCCCAGGCCTGCCGTGTGGGCCTCAGAGACAGCAACTGAGACTGGGCATGGTGGCATACACCTGCAATCCCAGCTCTTGGGAGGCAGTAAACAGGCAGAGCACTATGAGTCTAATCTAGTAGTGAGACCTGAACACCCTGTAGACCCTTCCCTTAAATACAAAAAAAAAAAAAAAAGAAAACTATTAGGAAAGAATCAAGCATCACAAAACTAAAAAGGCAGAAATTAACAATACTTTTCAATGATAGCCCTGAATATAATTAGCAGTAGCCCTTGGAGCATAAGACTAATTTTGTCATCAAGGAGCATAAACATGGGTTTAATATTCTGTACGATATTTTTATTGATGAACAGTAAATCTTAATTAATTTTACTATATTAAACAATGAGTGCTTAAGAAAAATACCACAAAAATGAATTGAATTTTTAATATTTATTGTTTATTAAAAAGCATCAAAATTTTTAATAACACCTGCTTTTTGATACACAAAGGCTAAAACAGAACATCAGAAACAAATTCCTATGTGAACTACAATGAAAATACCAATACTCTACAAAAAAAAATTAGTAACTTCAAGTATACTGTGGCCAGAGCAGACCCCAGCCCAAGCAACCAGCACCCTGCAGCCTGAGCGGTGGCAGGACACTACACCCCAGGGACCAGAGGCAGCAGCAGGTGCAGGAGGTGAACCTAAGCTATGCTTCTGCACAAACAGGTGGAACAGAGGTGGGCAGCAGGAGAGCCTGAAGTTTACTTCACACTGATGGGGAGAACTCAGCACTAGAACAGGCCTGAGTCACTTCACTGCCAAAGCCCAGGAGAGGAATGAGGCAAGAGTCGTCCAGTCACTGTGGGCTCCTGGCAGCTGGGAAGCAGGCGAGGGAGAGTTCTGCTGAAAGTAGGAGCTGGGAATGCCCAGACCCCACATGGGTCGTTGCCAAAAGCCTTTTCACCCTAAGCAGAGGACCAGAAATGCTCCCCAGCAACCATGACAGCACAAGCAGCCCAGCAACCTCACTCTACAGCAGGATAGCGGCACTGCCCTGCTCTTTGACTAGCTCTAGGAGGAGCCAGTGTGTGGAAGGGAAGAGTGTGCATGGGTTGGGGGCAACCCTGCACCATCCCTCCTGGAGAGCAAAACAGACATTCAGGATGTGTCAGCTGAAGAGCATGCCAGCCTCCTAATCTAGAGGACAGGATCAGCCCCTCATCCAGAACATTCCTGAGACCCAATACGGGCACTACCACAGATTCAAGGCCACCTGAGAAATTGTATTCATTTTCTTTCTTAGGTTGGTTTTTCTTTATTTAGGCTGACAGGGTCTTTCTAAAAGAGAAGTTTATGGCTATGCATGCCTACATCAAAAAAAATGAGCAACTGCAGATAAATAACCCAGCAAAGCCTCTCAATGTATCCAAAAACAAGAACAAATTCAACCCCGTAGAAAGGAATAATGAAGATCAGAGCTGGAATTAATGAAATGCAAATGCATCAGTGAAACAAAGAAACAGGGAGTCAAAGCAAGCACAGGAGAGGAGACCTAGACAAGCTGATGCCCGGCATCAGCTGCCTGCCCCTCAAGTCCCAGGCTCACACCCTTGGAGAGAATCACTCCTCACACTTCCAACAGTCTACAGAACACGTTCACTGGCGCCATTCACAGGACCCTCCTGGGATCAAGCAATGCCTCAACCCTTCCCAACCTCCCCCACATCCTTCTCAAACTCCTGGAATTATCTTTCCAACCCTCATTTCAAGGCCTTGCTGCTATAAAGTGACATGATGATCATGGTTGTACAACTGCATACATACATAAAAAGTGGCAAACTACATGTAAATGGACAAATTTTTATCATATGGACCATATATGTCAATAAAGCTACCCTTAGTAAAAAATGTGATTTACTCCTTCACTCATACAAGCCACATGTCCAAGCACTCCAGAAGTACACAGAGCTAAGGACACCATAATGGACAGTGCGGACATGCAGAACCTTCCTGTCATCACGAGAGTTCTACTGAAGAGAGATGCCCCAAAACACTAAGAGCCAAGAAATATGAAGAAGACTCTGGCAACTTTATTACCAGTGAAACAGTATCCATCTACACTAATTATGCTGGACTGCATATACAAAAGCAGCCAAAGAACAAGATACAGTGAAATACATAAGTTAGGAATCTTTTACCCACCCACCTATAAAGTGAAAGTGGGCAGAAAAAGTAAAGCAGAAAGAAGCAAATATTCTCATATTTTAGATTTTTCTAAGTTTGTGTATTATTTTGTACAGCACTGCCCCAAAAATCCACTTCCTGGACCATGCTGCTTCCTCAAGATAAAATTTATGATTCACATTCAAACTCCAGAAAAGAACTGACCAGGCAACTTAAAAGAAGCACGTATAAATTTGAGGCTGTCTGCTATTTTCACAACTAAGTAAAAACAACATAATACATATAAAACTTTCCCTACACAAAATTAACATTTGGAACTTCTGATGGTGCTTCTATAGACATTTTAAGGTGATGAGTTTTTTCCCCCATGTTGCAGCGCACAGCTTTTGTTTGTTATATACTGCCATCCAGTGGCAACAGTACAGAATGGCGTTTACCAAACTGCTTTTCCCCACTCCAAAAAGACGGGTTTTAAGACAAAATATTGATATATTAAAACATCTGAGAGGGCAGTGTGATGTAAGGAATGCCTAAAACTCCAATTCTAGTTCAGATACCTCAATAATAACTCTCTCATAAGCAATTCATTTTGTTAAGAGTATCTGCCACTCAGGAGCCGCATGACTTTGAACCCATGCGTGCACTTTTCCACTCAGACTCGCTACTCATCCACAAAATGTGGCCTAAATTATAACCTACACTGAAGAAAAGAGTGTGACAATTCAAGGAGATATAAATATAAAATGAGTAAAACAGTGTCAGCACAGAGTGTTCAATAAAGATTGATTTCAGCTTAAGATTTATTTGCCCATTAAAATACAACATCGAAAGAAGGTATAACATGCCAATTTGAGATCTGCTTTTCAAGTTGATAGAAATCTGAAAAATAAGCCTCTGGAAAAGTCAGAAAATACTTCCAGATTTGAGGGGCACTAAAGGAACCAACTGGAAATCAAAAGCCATTCTCACCTTCCTCACACTAGCCCAGATGCTTACCCCACCAGGAATGTGCACACACCCCAGTGATAGGCCACTGTGACACTGCCAACTCCATCACTTTTGCTTCTCTAGTACATCTGACAGAAAAAAAGCAAAGTTAAGGGCACTGTGTCAGCCAGGCATGGTGGTACGCACCTATAATCCCAGCACTTGGGAGGCTGAGGCGGAGACCCTGCATACCTCATATTTCCTTACGTAAGTTTCAATTAACTTGCAAATACTTGAACAATGAAATAACTTTATAAGGCAAATTATCCTGAAAATATCTTTTTTAATCTACCAGAATGCCTCACACTATGTTTCAGAATTTCAATCTGGCAGAAATTCAAGTCAGGAAATAGTATTTCCAATTCTATGGCTGAATAATTTTCCTGTCTAGCATTTCCTCCCCCCACCCTGGCCCCCAGGTGCTCATCTGGCCCTCCACCTTGTCCTGACCATTGAGTCCCTTTGCTGGCCCAAAGCACAGCCTATCAAAGCCTGCAAGCCCCGCTCCAGAGGCAAGGCCGGCTCCTGTCTCTGTAATGGACTCGTGCTGTAGTCTTGCAACACACTGCGGTTCTACTCAGAGGACGGCAGCTCCAGTAAGGAGGACAGCTGTTGAGTGGCTGCTACACATTCCACCTGCATCTGGAACAGGCAGCTTGCAGACCCTCTAAAGACACTTTCTAACATCTTGGGAATATTCCCGACAGATGCAGCTAGATGGACCTCTCCTTTACTCCTACCTCCTTGTCCGTTTTCTTCGAAGTTAGCCCTAGCCGCACCCACCTCAACTTGTTGCCAATTCCTAGCTGGCAGAGTACAGCAAGGTTAAACTATCCCCAAAGGGAAAAGAGGGCAGAGCCCAAAGCCTGGGGAGCCGGAACAAGTCACAAGGATCCCCCTCCTCACCCTACAAGGAGCAGAAGAGTAGCTGAGATGGGGTGAGTGGGTACGCCTCTGGTCCCACTGCAGCCCTCGCACAGCACACAAGACACAGCAGGCACCTGGCAGCCTCACACCTGCCAACACACACCTCCTGGTCAGAAGACACCGCTTGTGGGCCCACCAACATGTGAGGAGAGGAACCTGATTCTTACTTGCTCCACCAGATTCCTAAATTTCAACTCCTATTTGATTCTCAGGTCTAAATTAAGCAGCCAAAAAAACAAGAACAGGGAAGGACAGCTCTCGTGCCTGCCACAGAAGAAGTGATCAGCACAGACCCTAAATATGAATCTAGACAATGCAGTTAACCTAACTGGGTGGACACTTCATATCCACAGATTTATATTTTGAAAACTGGTAAACACCTTCAAAATTATATGTATCTGTGACTCAAACTGATTATTTTCAGGGTGTTAGAAAGCTGGTGAATTAAGGAAGAAGATACTTACATCAGTTGAAGAGACTGTTCCTGTTTCAACAGCAACACCGCTGCCACGAAGTTTCTATTGTGAAATAAATGACTTATTACTTAGTTTTGCTTTAAACTATATCCTAATTTACAAAGGAAGCCACGTGAATGTTATAATTATTTTCCCTAATCCTACTATATAAAAAGCATAAGGATGATATAGAACATTCTAAATATTATACTCTTCCAGATAATATCTTAATATAGCACTAAAAATGGAATAATAAACAATCTGAATGCCAAGCTTCAGGTAAATTCCATAAGTGAAGCTAGCAAAAATCTTCAACTCAGGATTTACTAATGAATATTTTTTCTAATAAGATGACTACCCTATACTGGACTAGCTATGGCACATCCTGTGGCACAGGTTTTCAAAACAGGGGCCTGGTAACAGGAAGATACCACAAGACTCAAAATGAGGTTTTCCACAGCAATGCTAATAATGCTAGTAACAATCATCTTATCAGATGTTACACAGAATGACTAAAGAAAAAGGGAGTTAGAAAGTCAAAGTCTGAAAATACAAAAAAAAAAAAGAGATAAATGAACTCCTGAGAGGAAATGTTTATTTTCCCTTATTCAATTACTACCAAATATGTATCTGCCAAAAATTTGTATTATAAAGTCAAAGAACAAAATATTCAAATTTGCAACTTGGACTTTTTCAAAGTTTATTTCTCCCAGAATCAAGAAAATATGGTCATTTTCATGAGAAATAAAACATATATGATAGAGGAAAATGACACTGGTAGCAGTAATATCCAAGAATGACAGCAAATAATCCTGTTACTTTCTTCAAACACGAAGTCTCTGGTCTAATCCTGATAAAAGGCTATGAAAGAAGTGTTTCCCCATACCAAGAGATAGTACAGGCAGATCCATTCAGAAGCAGTTCTCAGACTGAAAAGCAAAGCCAGATTATGCCCAGTGCCCTGAAAAGTCACCCAACCGTTGAGCTGGCAAAGTAGAAATGCCAAACTCAATCGAAAGCAGGATAGGAAGTATGTGTAAGAAAGACACACAAAAGGTCTTGAAGAGAACTTATCTGAAACCAAGAAAGTCAATTCTAATGAAAACTGTGCGAGACCCTGAAGTATTTTCTCACATTAGTGATGAAAGAAGCTACCTCCACCAGTGGCTGGTCACGGCTGCAGCCTGTACCTATTAAATGGACATCAGCCACTCTTCGGCAACACCCTATCTCTGAGGCAATTACAGGATGATAGTGCCAGGAGCACAAGTCTCAGGTGAAACTGCCTCAAAACCTAATGGCAAACTACAGCAGCACACTCTTCCCTATCAATTGTCACTGTACAATACAACCCTACCAGGTGCCAGCACTCATAAAAGTAGGATGAGTCTTATTTAAAAGCAGAACTAATTTCAAAACCAAAAACGAAGAGGAGAATACGTTTCCTATTCAAGCATTCTGAGTCCAATGATACACATTTAGAAATATGAATCTCATTTCCACACATCTACTTTTATGTTTTAAATATTTGCTTTTAAAATGCCCTCACAAATTTCATAAAATTTTCAAACTGATAACCCTTATAAAAATACTTTATAAAGTAACTAAGCCCACAGGATTTAAAATTGATACTATAGGCATTAAAAAGAGTTAATTTTATTTAAGACTCTCCAAATATAAAAGGCAAGTAGCCCAAAAAAAAGGCAAACAATAGTAAGACAAAAATAATTCTAAGTGAAATATCATGGTATCTCTCTTATGTCTCAAATTAAAATCTATTAAAATAATGGTATGAGCAGAAGTGTAAATTATAACTCTCCCAAACTTTATTCCAAATAGACATTCACTAGCCTAACAATCTGAGCACGACACCTGTCCACATTACCCTTCTGCCCCCGTGCCCTCTGCTGCCCACCCCTCCCCAAATCTCACTTTCCCCAGATTAGCACTCTCAGCTCACCTTCAGTACTCCCTTTCTGAGCATCACACCCCCAAACCTTCTTCACACCATTCACGGTCTCACGGGAGGCCCAAAACACTCTAGTAGCTACCATAGATATCCTGTCTTTTGTCCCATTCTCAGGACTCACAGAGATAAATACAGAGAACTCCTCACTCTCCAAGCCATTACATAAACTTTATCAGCCATGGAGAAGAGCCCAACATCAAAGTAACCAAGGTGACCCACAAGCAGGGAGCATGTCTGACGCCCAGCCTAACTAGTCCTATAGCCACACTACAGTATCATGAGCATGAGCCACTCAGGAAACTGAACCTCCTCACCACAGGGATGGGCAGCTCCAGACTGACCCAGAGACACTGCAAGCCGAGGATGAGCAGAGGACTAACAAGCTGCACATGTGCTGTTTACAGTCTGAAGCTCCACAATGGCACTCACAGCCAGTTTGTTTACTGATACATCCAGTGAGACAGTTTGACTTATTTATATAACAAAAAGGGCATGAAAGACCTCACTGGGGACATCCAAAGAGCTGTTCCAAAACCAACACCTCTTGCACAAATCCTGGTGGTTCAAAATCCCCAGGCAGAGGCAGAAGCTGAGCCAGGAATTCCTGGGCTTGGAGCTTCCCTGCATGCTCTCTCTGCTGCATCACTCCTTTCCTGAGGAAGAGCACCACACGAGCATGCGCCTTGTATTTGCATAGAAATGTTCAGTTCTCCAGTGCAATCCTGCAGCTGCCTAGAAGGAAGGCACTCCCTTCCCACTGAAAATCAAGAGTGGGAAACAGCAGTGGTAGAAAAAGACAGGAAGGTCTGAAATGAAGACAGGTCAAGAAAGGAGGAGTGAGGTGGGCTACCACGCCCACGAGGAGTCTGGCTCATTTAGCAAGTACCACATGGCATGCTTTTAATAAAATGTTTTTTAAAAGTGAACATCTTTACTGTAAATAACTTAAGAGAACATGTATGCTACATGTCTTTTAAAGATACGAAGCAAAATCTGTTACCTGTGAACTCAGCTGAGTTTTTATCCAATTGAAATAGTAATTCAAGTCACTGCCTTCCATCAGTTCTCTTCCCCAAGCTGCTAACTTGGCAATTATTCTTGCTGCCTGAAAATCAGTAAGAAATATATTTGAATGCCATAGTTACCCTAAAAATCCTTTACAGTCAGAGCATGATTTTTGTTAACATTCAATTCCCACAAAAATGTCTATAATTCATCTTTTATAATGTATTCTTAAACCAGGCATGGTGGCACACGCCTGTAATCCCAACACTCAGGAGGCTGAGTCAGGAGGACCACTGTGAGTTCAAGACCATCCTAGGCTACAAATTGAACTCAAGGTCAGCCTGAGGTACATAGCAAAACTCTGTCTCAAAAAAACAAAAAAAGATACAACTTATTCTTACAAACATTCAAAATATATTTTAAAATATTTCTATTAAACTGAACTGAAATTAGCTGTGTTTTAAGAATTTCAGGACATTCCCAAGATTTCTTTTGCATTTCAAAAGAAAGACTCAGGATTCATCTTAAAACCAGCAAAAAAAACTTTCAGAAAATAAACAAGCTCCTTAAAGAAACTACTATGAGGAACTCAGAGATTGACAATATCAGCAGCAGTGCATGCAGAAGCAAAAAGAAAGACAGGAATGAGAGCGCTCATGTCCTCCTAGAGAAGCTGTAGCAGCACATAGCACTCCACAGTGATCTGACCCTCAAAATTTTACAGACTGGCTGAAAGTAATTTAACTCATCAATAAGTTTACCTGGGCCAGGGAGACAGCTCAGTGGAATAAGCACCTGCCTGGCAAGCACAAGGTTCCAAGTTTGAGTCCCCACCCCAGTACTAAAAAAATAATAATAATAATTAACCTGGATTTAGCTGTACACTTAATAACAATGAACTTACCCTGGATTTAGCTATATACTTAATAACAATGAAATTGCCCTGACTATATGTTCTTCCTCTTTTTTCTTTTATTTCGTGGTGCTGGGGATCAAACCCAGGGCCTTGTATATGCATGGCAAGATATCTACCATGAAGCACATTTTCAGCTCCTGGACATTCTTTTTTTTTTTTTTTGCAGTACTCGGGATTGAACTCAGGATCCTGTACTTGCCAGGCAGGTGCTTATTCTACTGTGCTATCTCCCTGGGCCCTAAAAACTTATTCCTGTAAAATGTGGGTTTTGTTTTTATAAATGATTAACATGCTATACAATATCCAAATATACTAGTATATAAGTATAGCAGATGTGGAGAAAGAAGGAGAGATGGGCACTGACACGAGAGGCTGCTGAGCTCGTGCTGCCCAGTGCAGTGCGCTCCCCACAGGAGTGGTGAAGGCTGCATGTGCACAAGTCTGTTTTCACAGCTCCCTTCTTACCCCTTAAGAATCCCCAAAGGCTCTTCAGTGTTAGCACTGCCAGACACAGCTCTTGCAGCTAAGTTTAAAATGAGAGTGCTTAATATATTAGGAAACAATTAATTCATTAAAATCAAATAAAACAGTAGCTGCTTCAAAGCAAAATTTAATTTCCACATAGGAAAATGTGGTTGATCCTGTTACAGACGATGAGCTGGCTGAACATGTGAATTCACCACCACACTTAATGTCACTGAACTCATCCAGTAGCCCACAGAACTTCTACCTGCCTCAGAGCAAGCGTTCTTACAACTCCCCAAAGCCCACCTTTTAGAGAATATCATCAAGAAAAGCTAGTGTCACAGCAATTACTCTCTGGGACAAGGAGGTTCCCAAGCCATAAACAGCCCAGGCTTGGAGCCCCCAATTTAAAAACAACCAAACAAGCTTTTTAATCCCTTTCATACAAGTATTTCGTGTGTGTGTGTGTTACATACACAGTGAGTGCAAACAGTAAGAGGGTTATAAAATTTACCATATGAACAGTGAAGGGGTCCTGGCGGTTCAGCATGGGCAGGAAATAGGGCCAGGCCGTGTTCTTGCTGCGTTTCGCGTAGTCAAAGAAGATGCTGACACGCTGGTGATTTTCCTAAAACAGAAAATAAATTACATCACTACCCCAAATGAACGGTACTGAAGAACGTAACAACTGTGAACTGCTTCTCAGCCTTTCATTTGATGTTCCATCCGTTGATGTTCTTTTTCCACTGTGTACATAATTTGTGCTTCTATGATTATGTGAGATGATGATAGAGAAATGTATTTTATAAATTTTTATAAATTTATCACTATGATTATGTGAGATGATGGTAGAGAAATGTATTTTATAAATAACACCACCATTAATAATTATGATTCTTTTAAAACACAAGGTTTAGAAATATAAGCTCCCTTTCTTCTAAGCCTGTACCTCTGACCCAACACTGTCTCTGCACTGGTACCAACAACAAAGCACGCATACCTACACTAAAAAGAAATTGATGCCTATGGATCAACCTAACCAGAAAGGTAAATGCCTCTACAGTGAAAATTGCAGAAACCTGAAGAAAGAGACTAAAGAGAACACTAGAAAATGGAAAGATAGGCCCTGTTCCTGAAAAGGTGGAATTAGTATCATTTGGCTACACCACCAAGGTGATACATAGGTGTATTGCAGTCCCTATGAAAATAACAGCAACATTCTTTACAGAACCTTCTAGTTCTTTTTGTTGACAGAACTGGGCATTGAACTCAGGCCCTTGAACTTGCCAGGCAAGTGCTTATTCTACTGACCCATCTCTCTGTCCCCACTTCTAGTTCTTCAGTGATCTTAAAATTTATATGGAACCAGAAGAAACCAGAATAGACAAAGAAAGCTTAATAAGAGCAGAGAGGAAAGCATCACAATTCTCAACTTTAAGTTACACTACAAAGCTGCCATAACAAACACAGCAGGACCCTGGCACAAAGCAGGCAGGCATGCAGGAGAGCAGAACAGGACACAGCACTGGAGTGCAAAAGCAACCCCACGTACCTGCAGGCCTCAGATTTTTGACAAAGGGGCCAAAAACATACACTGAAGAAAAAAATAAATTCTTTAACAAATGATGATGGGAAAACTGGTTATCTGTGTGCCAAAGAATGAAATCAGACCACTACCTCTCACCCTATACCAAAATCAAATCAAAATACATCAAGGAGTCAGTACAAATACAGAAACTTTGAAGCCTCTGGAAGACAACCTAGGAGCAACTCCTGAAGCAGCACATACAAGCAAGGGCTTCCTGAATAGAACTCCAGCAGTACCTGAAATAATACCAAGAACTAACTAACAGTACTAACACAAGGCAGAAAGCTTGTGCATAGCACATGCACAACAGAGAGAACCTTCAGGGGGTTGGGGCACTGGCTACTCCTCTGAGAGATGACTAATACCTAAAATATACAAAAGAACTAAAAAAAAAAAAAAAAAATCTGATTCCAAAACCAAACAACCTAATCAAAAAAAGAAAAAGAAAAAGACAATGGAATGAATAGACATGCCTCAGAAGAAACAATCAATAAATACATTTAAAAAGTTCATCTTCTCTAACCACCAGAGAAATACTTATCAAAACAACTCCTGAGATTCCATCCTACTCCACTCAGAACGGCTATCATTAAAAATGGAAGAAAAAAAAGCTCAAAATTTAAAACTGAAGCTTGACACAGTGGTACACACCTATAATCCCAGCTACTGAAGAGGCTGAGGCAGGAAGATCTCTTATACTAAGAGCAGGCCAGCCAAGACAACAACCCCATCAAAAAAAAAAAAAAAAAATATGACTGGGGCACACACAGCTTTGTGACAGAGCACTTGCAATCCCCAGCAGCTTATTATAAATAAATCTAAATTACTGTATGAGGTACTCAAGAGAAAACAAAGCTGAATGTCAAAGAACTGTGAACACATTAATTTTACACCAATGAAGCTATCCTACAAATTTATAGACTACAAAAGAGGTATATAAATTTAGAGGATTTTGTACTTTTCCTTAAGAACCTATTGGCTTTGAGATAGTTCAGTGGAATAAATGCTTGCATTGGAAGGACAAAGGCCTGAGTTTGGTCCCTGGTACCACTAAAAAAAAAAAAAAGAATCTATTGGCTTCATCCAATCAAAAGACCTCTGGAAAAAACTCAGTAAAAGTCCAGTGTTGAAAATTCAACACTGTGGGCTGGGCAGATGGCTCAGCGGAATAAGCACTTCCCTGGCAAGCCCAAGGGCCTGAGTTCAATCCCCAGTTTCAACAAAAAATAAAAATATTCACAAATATAGCAAAATGAAATTAATATATAAATGCTCTGACAAAGTAAAAAACTGTAAGTCTACAATGGGAGAAAAAAGAGGAAAAAGAGTAAGTTCACTGACTTTGCAAATCAAAGACACTATTACAGATGGCAGGACCTACAGGTAAAGTTCAAAGCAGAACACAAGCTCAGCATATGTAAAACATGTTCAATCCTAACTCCAAAGCAAATAGGTGAAACCAAAGTACTAATAAAACAAGAATTAGCAAACACTGCTAAAGATATGTACACATACTCCAAATGGAAGTGGTATCTCTTGTTCCTGGGTAGAAAAATCAGTTTCATAACAATATTATTTTACTCTTACCTTGGAAATTTAAAAATGCCAATAAACTACTTTATAGGTCCAGATAAGCTCATGATCAATCTCATACCAAAAGAAAATACAGGTTAAAAAAAAAAAGCTACAAAGTAGAGCCAGGTGCAGGACCCTTTCTCTGTAAGTAAGCTGGCTGGTGCCAGGTATGGTCACACAGGCACTCCACAGAACAGCACAGAACACGGTGGCCAACCTCCTAGCACCCCAGTGATAACAAACAGCCCGCTGCAATTCAAATGCCATAATGCACCACCACTTGTACAAAAGGCTCAAAAGTAAACCTAGCTATAAGGGAGGCTTAATATTAAAGGCAATATCACACCATCATGAGAAAGATAAATATTTTATAAAACAGTGCTAGAATTGAATGGTCATTTGGAAAACAATGAAAAATTACTTTACACTCTATGCAAGAACCAACTCTAAATGAATCAAACAGTATTAAAAGAGAGCATAGATGAATTCTACAACAACTTAGCTATAAGGAAAAACCCTCTCAGGAAGCTAAGACAGGAAGATCACCAAAAGTTGAGTCCAGCCTAAGCTACAAAGCAAGGTTCAAGGCCAGCCTGAACTACAAAGTGAGACCCTACCTCAGAAAGGGAGGAAGACAGGAAGGAGAGGGAGAGAGAAAAGAGAGAGAAGAAGAAGGGAAGGAAGGGAGGAGAGAGAAAAGAATGGAGAGGAAAGAAGGAGGGAGGGAGGGAGGGAGGGAGGGGGGAGGGAGGGAAGAAGGGAGGGAGGAAGGGCGGGTGGGTGGAGAAAGCCAGAAAGCAAGCAAGCATGCAAACAAGCCAATAAGCCAGACAGCCAGGTTTCTATAACTCAAAAATCCAGATAAGCGAATAGAATAAATGACTCCAGCAGTTTCTCAAGAAAAGAACATGTAGCATTGCAACATGATGCCTTTAACTCTTTCAGGAAGCTGACAAGAAGAGGTACAGCTAGACCAGGGAGATGGCTCAGTGGAATAAGTGCTTCCCTGGCAAGCGCAAGGGCCTGAGTTCAATCCCCGGTTCCACCAAAAAAAAAAAAAAGAAGAGGTACAGCTGGGACAAATTGAAATTCTATTTTTAGTTTTTTGAGGAATCTCCAGACTGATTTCCACAGTGGCTAAACTAGTTCACATTCCCACCAACAAGGCAGAAAAACTTACAATTGCCCTGTCATGAAACAGCTACAAAGAGGAAAATGAGAGGTTAGAATGAATTCTACGGTGTTGACATGAAAATTCAGAATACCAATGTAAACTCAGTGTTTAATTCAGAGGGAAGTGAGAACATGCATAGAACTTATAAGCAAGATAACTAAGACAGACCATGACATTTCTGATTTACTTAACTTTAGGATTTCAAAGGGAAAAGTTATGATGATGTTTACATCTGCTTAAATAATTATCAGAGGAGTTTGCACCAGCCTCGGATTACTATTGATCCTTCCTTCTTTTTTTTTATTTTATTTTTTTTGTGGAACCAGGGATTGAACTCAGGCCCGTGAGCTTGCCAGGGAAGCGCTTATTCCATTGAGCCATCTCCCCGACCCAATGATCCTTCCTTCTTGACATGATGGCTTCACAGCACCCTTCCTAACTTGGATCCCCAACAGTGGCCATGTGCATGTCAAACAGTAGGTCATTAACAGTGCACATGCATGTGTGTAATGCTCCCACAGCACCCACTGACACTCTTGCTGAAGTCTGCTCAGACACGCAGACAGGCACCAGACTCAGCAGCTGGCCCCTCTCCTAGGACTTGCTCTATACACTAACAATCTAAATCATCCTCAGGTATAAAATTCAAATCATGGAATAGACCCCTCTGTGTCCAGGGACCATTCAACCTGTAAGTAGAAACTTCATGCAAATGTTATAAGTTGCAGATGATGGGCCTGGGAGATAGCTCAGCTGCTTAAGTGCCTACCTAGCAAGCACCAGGTCCTGAGGTTGATCCCTGATACCAAAAAAAAAGTTTCAGATGATAATGATGATAATCAAACCGATTCTCAGAAGAACGAAAGTACTGAATCCCACAAGGCACTGGCCCCGGAACACAAAGGCACGGAAGTCTATTGACTGACTAGAAGACGGGGCCGCATCACCCGGAAGTACAAGGGCATTCCAAAAGCCTCAGGTGATTGAGACTGAATGTTGCTGGTATAGTACAGGACAAAAACAACTTACATATCTCAAGAAAAAATACATACTGATTACTGATATTCTGCAAAACATCAAAAAAGACTGTAAGCGTATTTGCAACTAATTTTCACAAAATTAAGTGAGCTGTACCACGTGCCCTCTAGAGTCGATGCCGCAGTGAACCCTTAAGGACACGCTGCAAGCGGGAAAGACTGAAGTGGTGAAATCATCCAAGGCGTTAAGTGAAGGTGGTACAAACCTGCAGCATGTCATCAACCACAGTTAGTATGTACTGCACCGTCTGCTCTTTGGAGATATGAGTCATCAGATTTATAAACGTCTTAGCACACTAGAAAGAAATGAAAGTACTGTTAATTACTGTTTTCATTGGCAAACATTTTAAAGAAACTTCAACAAAACATTATTTCCCTTTCATAAAATAGGATACAAATGCTATTAGCTAACAGTTATATAAATGTTTTGTATAAATATTTTACAAATACTGTGATGTAGTATGGGAGGGCCTTACTATGACCTGCATAAATTTTTTAGCACTTCTAGAGATAAATTTCAAAATGTTTACTTCTGTTTTTTCTTTTGAGACAGGGTCCTGCTATGTAATTGAACTCCCAGAGATTCTCCTGCCTCAGCCTCCTGAGTTCTGGGATTATAAGTATGCTCCACCACACCCAGCAAAGCTCATTTAACTTCATAACTTTTAGGGTCTGGGGAGATGATAGCTCAGTGGCCATAAGCACCTGCCTAGCAACCATGAGATCCTGAGTTCGATCCCCAGTACCAAAAAAAAAAAAAAAAAAAAAAAAAATCATAATCATATAATTTTACTACTCTTCAACAGAGCAGCCACTAGCCATTCTTGATTATACATGGCAATACTAAGAAAATTGTAGCTTTAAGGACACAATCACAGGGCCCAGGGGCATAGCTCAATGCAATAAGTGCTTGTCTGGCAAGTACAAGGTCCTGAGTTAATCCCTGGTACCACCAAAAAAAAAAAAAAAAAGGATACAATCACTTTCAATAATAGATTTGGAGTCATACTCTGAAAAACTTTCCCTAACAAGATATAAAGCATATTGCAATCAGTTTTCATTTATCCAATAAATCCCCAGTGCAGTAAACAACATGCAATAAGGTCATGCTATAGGAAAATGCTCATCTTACCACAATCATTCTCATTATAGAACCTAAGATGTCTTCTATGCATAGGTAGTGCACTTACCTCACTGAACAATGGCATTTTAAAGATTACATCAATAACCTTCACATCACTTAGAAACTTAACAGTATAAATAACTGAAAATAAATAAATAATTGAATATTTTTTATAAAAACATTAGAATGGGAATACTTTTTACCTCTTTCCAAAAAAAGGCATGTGTGTGTGTGTGTATATATATACATATATATATATACACACACACACAAAATACACATATATGTACACAAAAATTACCTGCGGCATTTCTCCTAACTTTTCTTATACATACTGCCATTTTATTTCAAAAATAAACAGACACATTAAAAATAAATAAATAAATAAATAAAAATAAAAATAAAATAAAAAAATAAACAGACACATTAGCTGAATACAACCTAACAACACCTCACAGAAATCCTATCTCACCAAGTAACACAGTTCAGAATCCACTTAACTCCCAAGAGAAGAGCCCTGGTAATACCATTTCCCAGTGCTGCTGTGCACATGCCCGGGACCCAACACTGAAGGAGATGTCTCTGCAGCGCATGTGCAGCTGGGATAAGAAGCTTTTTCAAATGATGATAACAATAGCGGGTGTCACAAAAAAAGAAAATAACAGATTTGACTGCACAGATGTGATTGCACAATATCAAGATGGAAAAGGCTTCATAAACCAAGTTAAAAATTAAACAAGCAAAGGGCCGGCCAAATAGCTCAGTAGATTCTAGCATCTGCAAGCAGGTGCAGGGGCTGGGGATTCAGTCCCCAGGCCTGCGGTTCTGGCCCCACCCCAGGGGCACAGTGAGACAGCAATTAAGACTGGGTGTGGTGGCGAGCACCCATAATCCCAGCTCTTGGGAGCCTATAAACAGGAGGATCACTATGAGTCTAATCTAGTACTGAGACCCTGAATGCCCTCTAGATCCTGCCCTAAAATACAAAAAAAAAAAAAAAGTAAAAATTAAAATTAAGCAAGCTGGGAAAACATGGCACACCCCACATAAGGGCCAAGCCAGGCCAGGAGGATGCCTGCATACTGTTGGCAGGCGCTGCACCTGGGCACACGCCAGCCAGAGCAGTGCACACCCCTAACCCCAGCTACTGGAGAACAAGGCGGAAGATTGCAGGTACCAGCCAGCCTGGGCAAGGTGCCAATATGCACCTCAAAAGAAACTGCACATTGGTACAACCTATCAGGAAGCATCTCATGAAGTATATTAAAACTGTTATACATGTTCAAGTTATTTGCTTATCACACCTCTAGGGTTTATGAGAAAATAAGAACGCTCACCTCAAGACTGCTTATAACAGAGAAAACAGTAGAAATAAAATATGTAGAGTACTGGCTTACAATATTGTGGGCTCATTTAGAACATCCTGAATAGAAAATTACATAACTATTTTTAAAAGCCAGTTTAACTGCATGCCATTGTATGAGGGAACAATGTAACCAGATGAAGGGAAGGACTAAAACCATTTACATATTTCACCCTATTTTCACTATGGGTTATATACGCACAGAAAAATATCTAGCGATGTTAGTCTAAGTCCTTCTTAAACAGAGAAATATCTAGTAGAATAATGCTTATTTTCCTCTTTTTGCCTAATAATATATTATTTTTCTGCAAAAAATGTATATCAAGGAAGATAAAACTTTAATATATAAATATACATAAACACTTAAGACTACTATATATGAAAGTCAAGAATAATTCAAAGATAGACAGATGAGGAGGTAACTCAGTGGCAAGCATATGGTAAGCGTATGCAAAGCCCTAGGTTCAATCTCTAGCACCTGAAAGAAACATAAAAAGCAGGGGAGTTAATTGAAAGTACTAAAACCTTACACCCTTACACATTAAGAAGGACACAAAAAAAGTTCAAGAAGATACAAAAACAATCAAAAAATTGTTTCCACAATAAATTTTTCATTAATTATAAATTTTAAAAACAATATATCAATGAGAAAAAAATACAACCAACCTGCTGTAATCAAAATAAGATATACCTTTTCATCTGTAAATTCAAATATTTTTAATTATGTCAGTCATTTTTATATTACTAGTGAGATTTTAAGGTAGAAAAATAATCATTACAAAAGTTAAACAAGTTAGGGCCAGGAAGATGGCTCAGTGAATAAGCGCTTCCCTGGCAAGTGCAAGGGCCTGAGTTCAATCCCTGGTTCCAAAAAAAAAAAAGAAGTTAAGCAAGTTTTAAAACTTCCTATTCCCTGAAACAATAATTTCCTCTCTAGAAATCTAAGAAACTTTCAAAACTATGGAAAAAGAAGTATCAATATACACAAAATAACATTTTTTTCCAAAGTTAACAGAGAACTGGAAATAATTTGAATGTTTTACAATGAAACAATTGTTAAACTATGTTGCAGGTCTGCATGTAGCTCAATGGTAGAACAGTTGTCTACCATTCAATCACAAGGCCCTGGGTTTGATGCCCAGTACAAGGGTAAAATTGTGGTAAACATCCACAATGTAATATCACACGCTAGGAAAGGCTCGCTGTGTCTGAACTCAAAGCCTTGCACGTGAGCACACACCCACCGCTGAGCTAAGCCCACCACCCTTCTCCACACTGGAATGGCCTGAGGAAGCCCTCGGGATAAAAAGCATGCATGTGTCACCTGGCTGCCTTCAGCTTGAAGCATCTCTTGCTTCTCTTCAGGAGTTCTTTTCATTTCAAACCTCTGAATAAATTCACAATCTTCAGCAGAAATCATCTGCCCTCTAGAAAGCAAGAGTAAGTTATTCTGTTCAGTAAGAGTTAAGCAGCCATTGTGGGAATCTAAGAGAGATTCCTAGCCTTCTTCTCTCTCCTTAGCAGTGCTCAATAAAAATTATAGGATGTCAATCCTTTGGACTAGGCTCCTGAACTGGGCCCTAAAGCAAGGTCTGAAAACCTAACTAAGAGTCATTCATATTAAAGAATCACATCACCAAACTGAAACTAAGTTATTGTTCAGCCTTTAGAAATCCAGTCAGGTAACAGCTAAATTTCCCAAAGAGACCAATTTCAAAGGGCAAAATGAAGTTCCCTCTGCCCTAATCCTTATAAAAAGTAACCAAGTAACCTGATCTTAGCTGCCTCTGCTGCTCTGGCTCCCTACCTTAGGGTAACCTTGCAATGACCCCTCGCTTCTTGTCCTTTGTTTCTACTTTCTCCAGCCTTTGTCTATAGAACCAACCCCTCTGGCTCAGTCCACACTGTTTCACAGAAGGAAGAGTTGCCCGCTACTTGTATCACAGACAAAGCCAATGTAGATCTTTAAATCTGTTGTCATTTTTGTCTTTGGACACAACTTCTCTTGTCACAGGGCTGACAGGCAGGCCCTGCCATTCAACGAACACTTTCATGGCTTAGCTCTACCACTTGATGATGGGTTCACCTTTGTGGAAGCTGAAAATGGGAACCATGACCATTTTCTCTTACGGGCTGTACTGAGGGTGAAAGTAAATAATTCATGTAAGATGGTTAACATGGCACCTAGCCCACAACAAGCACAAAATGAAATGTCACCTCTCAGCATTATCCAAAGTGTTACCCTTATGGCCCCTCCCAAGCTTGGCTTTCTGTGTCACCACATACACCAAAAACCGAATTTCTACAATCATTTGCTCCAGTGTATTTTCCCACCCCAGATTCAGTAAGCTCAGACTTCCCACTCTGAAAGCCTCTCTACTGTGACCCCATCCTTCCAGCAGCCAGCCCTTGATATCCTGTTTTCCTCCTGCTCCTCAGAGACCCCTGCTCAGGTTTGGTTCTTGAAGGCCTCTCTCCATGGCTCAGCTTTTGGAGAGCTGCTTTTATTTTCCAACCTCTTTGCTTCAGAAAGATTCAAATCAATATAGTTCCATCTTCCTTCTCTCTCATGGCATCACTAGCTCCATGTAAAAACAATTCTCACAAATACAGCATTATCACCACTGTATCTGTCATGCAGTTTCTTTTTTTTTTGTTTTGTTTTGTTTTGTTTTGTTTTGTTTTTTTTGTCTTTTCGAGACAGGGTCTCACTGCAGTTACAGGCATGCGCCACCACGCCCAGCTGTCATGCAGTTTCAAACCTGACTTGACTTCTAAACTTCACTTCTCATTCCTGATCATACCCTCACCCTACTTTTAAATGCATTCTCTTCTTGATAAAAGACACATCCAAGGACCAGGGATACAGCTCAGCAGCACAGCACCTGCCTGTTCATTTCTGAATTAAGAAAAAGGTTAACCAAATATAAACATGTTAATGTACACTAACCCAAAGCAGACAGTCACAGCTTGGTAATCAACTATTCAGAAACTCACTGAATTTGTCTTTTTGAGACAGGGTCTCACTATGCAGTTCAGGCTGGCCTTAAGTTCACTTTGTAGCTCAGGCTGGTCTTGAACTCACAACAATCCTCCTGCCTCAGCCTCCCGAGTGCTGGGATTACAGGCATGCGCCACCACGCCCGGCTAGAAACTCACTGAATTTGGAACTCAACACTCTTCTATCAGCACGTTTGCATCACACAATTACACGTATATTACACACCTTAATTCTTAACTCCTTACCCCCACCTTTCCCTACTCTTCCAATTTTTGGTCCCCTTGCAATTTGCAAAAGGCTCAATTCATTTCCTTTTCTTCACTTTTTGTTTTCCCCATCTCCTTCCCCCCCAATTCACCTTTCCAATTTGAAAAAGATCCCCCTACTTCTTGTTACCTATCTGCATTTTGCTCCTTTCTTGTATTTTGGGTTTCTCATATAAGAGGAGCCATTGAGTGTTTCAGCTTGTATTCCTGAATTACTTCCCTGAATACTGGGTCTTGAGGTACATCCATTTACCCTACAAGTTGTTCCAGTATCTTGGTTAGCACCTGACATGTATGTGGGGTGAATTACTTGGTGACTTGCTACCCCTTCCAGACAACAGCTGGTTCAGTATTCACATCTGTACTCCTCACACCTCCCAGAACCAATCAGCGATAAGCACTGAGGCACCACTGCACTGGCTTTCTTTTGGTTTTTGTTTGTTTTCTGGTGGAACTGGGGACAGGCCCTTGTGCTTGCCAGGGAATGCACTGACTTTCTGACACTGGAAAACTCTTCCACAGGTTTTACCCTATGAGGACATGATATGACACACAAGATGTGCTCATTATGCCTATGCCGTGGCCAAGCTCAGTACTCTGTAAACTTCCAGGGAAGGCAGGGTGCACACACAAGGTGCCCACACATCCTCCGGCCCAACAGCAGGAACCTGGCTACCGTTGGTGAACACATACACACAAACATCAATTAGTAGGGCTCTCTAAAAGAAACTCTTTCAATGGATAACATAAAGAATGAGGGAGGGCTGGGGAAATAGCTCAGCAGAATAAGTGCTTGCCTGGCAAGTGCAGGGTCCTGAGTTCAATCCTTAGTACCACAAAAAAAAAATGAGGGAAAAGGGAGAATGCAATGTGTGCAGTAGAGAGGCTACAAAACTAGAGAAATAGAAGAGAAAAACAACTGAAAACTATAATGTCATCAAAAACATACCAAGTATTAACACTAGGGGAAGTTCTGCCAGACGTCTGGTGTGTTATGATGAACAATATTATTCTATTTATGTTAAAAACAAATCCAGGGTTTATAAACATAAAACTCCACATCATTTCATCTAAGTACTCTGGAATAAGAAATTAGGAAACACAGATTGAATCCTAATTTAACAACCAACTTAAACAATTACACAGATGCCAACAATCAGGGTAAACATCAGTAAGCCCCCCATCCACACCTTCAAGTGGGAGTCTGAAAGTCATTCCTAACACCCTTCCCTATGACTACTGATTTTGCTCTACCTCTCAGTCTGCTACCCACAAATTCACCCTTTATGGTCAGCAAAACAATCTAACCAAGATAAATCTGATCATGCAGTAAGAACATGCTATAGCATGTTCAACAGCTATAGCAGTGGCTTTGTTTACTTCTTTTTCCCAGGACTAGGGGTTGAACCCAGGGGCTCATGCATGCTAGGCAAGCACTCTAGCCCTTAGCTACATTCCCAGATCTTTGGTAAATTTTATTTTGGGACAGAGTCTCACTAAGTTACCCAGGGTGGCCCCCAAAATGCAATCCTCCTTCTTAGCCTCCCAAACACCTGGGAGTACAGCCAGAAAGCACTATATCTGGGTATCCCTTCAAAGGCACCCAGGCTCCCAAGGGCCTCCACCAGCAGCCCCATGCTCCTTCTCAGCCTCAGCTGTCCCCATGCCCTGCCTCCAAAGATGACTAACTCCCACTCCACATGCTATGTTATTTCCCTGCCTTGCTCACAATTTCTTGTACATGGAAAGTGGCTCTTTGTTGTCACAGGGCTGACTACCAGGCATCTTAGCAAAGTCAGTTCAGAGTCCGTCCTCTTCCAAAAAACTGATACTAGGAAGCCCTGTGCTTTTTCTGTGGTCTTGTCATACCCTGGGCATCTTTTATTATCAGTTAACACACTAAATTAAAACAAATGTTTATACAGTATGAGTTCCTTTATAGACAGTATCCTACATCCTTTCGGAAGCCATAAAGTCCAAAAACACCTTAAATTAGTAGTTAATCAATAGACATTTTATGAATGACTATACTGAGACTTTAAAAAATTGTTTTTGTACATTGTAGCTCTCTCCTAAAATAAAAAAATTACATATTCTTCAATTTGTTCTTCAAAATATATATAAAAATTGAAACAACTTCCCTAATGATTCACTAATAAATATGGCAAACCAGACAGAAAATCAACTCAACATGATCAATCATGGTCAAGAATAAATGAATGCTGGATTATAATCACAGAATACTATAAGCAACACCAAGACAATAAATCTTAACATACACAAGAAAAACTTATGTATTGAATATATTCAACATTCCAACGCTTACGTTCAACTTGAAATCCACCATTTCAACAGCAAGCCTAAGGAATATGGTATGGACTCTCATTCTAAACCTACTTTACCTGAGAGTAAATGATCTGCCTAAGATCACTAAACTAACAAACAGAACCAGATTTCAAAGCCGGCTCCTAAACCTCCAGTCTTCAAAATCTCTAAGAGCTGCTTTGCAGCCACAAGTTCCCACTCCAACCTGCACACAGAGCCCAAGATGCGTGCCTTGCTCATCACCTCCTTCTTCCCTTCAAAGTCATGAAGATTCCGCCCAGGCTTCCCACTCATCAAAGGTACTTCTTCCAGACACAGGGTCAGAAACAATTCATACAAGCAGCCCTACTTCCCCAGCAGAATCACAAGTGGTTTCCATCACACTACACTAGGACAGCTACACGCTCTAAAGAGGAAACATTTCTTCCATGTCTATTAGCATTTTTCCAGTGTTTCTCTCATAAATGCATGACAGTGAAAGAGGCTGATGTAAAAGCACATGACCACTGATGACTCACACAAACCAGTACTTACTGAAGGTAAGACTGCCAGTTCACTTTACTGGCTCGAACCTCAGCAGCCTTGGCCGCGATAACGTTGGTGGGGACGGCAGCGTCCACAGCACCTCGAATATCCATCTTGGTCATCTAAGTCAATGATCCTTAATGTTTCTCAGAACTGCTAGTTAGACATAAGGTAAACACAGAAGACCAAGGATTATTTTTTGTAACTACTATTATTATTAACATCACTATTATCTTCAGTATCAATAATATCAGTTATTACTTTTATGTCCTCTGGCATTCAGCTCAAATATTAAATATCATCAGTCTGCAAACACTAATACTGCATTTCAAATCTTAGCCAATGCTCTATAAACGGATTCTATACAGCTTTACCTTTTCCAAGAATTATTTAATTATTAGCCCTAGAGACTTTTAAAGTGTGACTACTTGAGATACTGACATCAGAAAACATGACTAAATAAAACAGGCATACAAAATAAGAAAAAAAGAATTGGCTGCTTAGGACAGAAACCAAGGTCTTATATGTGTGTTCTAGGAAACTTTTTAATTTTTTTTTATTTAATTTGGTACAGGGTCTTGCTACACAGCTGGGACTCGTGGTGATGCTACTGTCTCAGCCTCCCTGGCGCTGCCATTACAGGCATACGCCACCACGCCCGGTTTCAGTGGCCCACGTGACAAGGTCCCCAGCTATCTCCCCAACTCCTAGTAAACTATTTTAGGTTTATTTACGAGATTCAAACTACCTTCTCTGCCAGAAGAAAAACAAACCTATATAATACAGATCAGATCGAAGCAATTACTGTATATAACGTGTTTACTCAACATTTTAAATGACATTAAAAATTACAAATCTCTCCTAAAACAACACATTCGAATTAAAATACAAAAAGTGGGAATGTACTTCTCAGAAGACAGTGAATTGTTTTTTTCAACATACATTTATAACACCATGTTTTCAACATCAATTTGGGTAAAAACATTTGCAACAAATACCTACTACAACTTAGGTACAACCAACAATGGGAGTCTGGTGTGAAAAAGACATGAGTTCTGAGTAATTTCCATTCCCCAACTTATAAATAAAAGTTTAAGCCTAATTTTTATCACGACATAAAATACAGGTGTCTGTTTGCAGAATTTAAGTTCTTGGCGACCACAAAAAAAAATGGTAAAATTACGCCCAAAACTCCACTCGGAGTTTCCAATGACCTTTATCAATTTACAACCTAATCTCTGCGAGGAGCTGCTGCCCAAACGGGGGGCTTCACGAGGGCTGCCCGGCCCGACGTGAACAGGCTCAGTCCGGGGCGCCCCAGGCTGTCCCGAGTCCAGCGGGCGCACCCCGAGCCCTCCGCGTCCGCCCCGCACCCCCCGCCCTGCCCAACGCCGCCCGGCTGAGGCCTGCAAGGACGTAGCGCTACGCCCCGCAGCCGGGAAAGGACGGCAGGGGCCGGCCCGAGGAGCGGGCACGGGAAAACCGGAGAAAGCACAGGGGCGCCGCAGCCGGGCCGGAACGACCCCGGCGGCCCGCAACGAACCCGAGGAGCAGCACCGGCACGGCGTCCAGGCCACGGCCAGGCTGCGGCGCCGAGTCCCAGCCGAGGGCGCTTCCTGCGCGGCCTGGGCTCGAGCTGCAGAGGAGTCGGGGGCCAGAAGTAGCAAGAACCCCGCACGGAGGAGACGTTGAGGGACACTCTGGCAGGAGGAAGCCGCCGGCGACCGGAGTGACAAAAGCGCCGGTCACGTGAGAGCGAAGGAGCACGTGACCCCGCGGGCTGCCGAAGGCGGAAGCCGGGAGGGCCCAAAACAGTGGGAGGCGGGCGCTTCGCTGAGGACTGTTGCGCTCAGCGTCGGAAGCTGGAGAGAGACCTAGTCACCTAGCCGGGAAGGATATGGAGTCGCTGCGCAGATACCCTTCGGCAGGCTACAACTAGGAGACCTGCGCCCGCAAACCCAGAGCTCCGCCCGGGACAGCTGAGGACCTGGGTTTGGAAACCAAGTCATGTTTTTGGCAAGGTTAATTCAGTGCCGTTCAATAGTTTGATTTTTGTTTCTCCAACGTATCCGGCATACTGTAGACGAGTGTTTTCTCTGCATTTGCGGAACAGGAATATCCCCAGCCCCGCGTGAGCGCTAAGGATTTCTTCCCTCTACTTCTCCCCTGGGCAGGTCTTTTCCTGGTACCAGCGCCCCTAGGAACTTCACGGGATCCTCTGAAGCCCCGCGGGTTCTCCGGCTGGGGCCTCCACCTCCCTGGCCCACTGCAGCCGCGTGGCCTCTGCGGGCTCCTGCGCCATCTCCTCACCCTACACCTGGATGCCCTGCCCTAAACCACAGACTGGGCACTCCAGGGAGATGCTAGAAACTCCAGGCCTAGAAACACAGGCCACTTAGCAAGACCCTGCCTAATCTTTTTAAGAAAAAGAAAAATAAAATTCCTGCTTTACTCCCAGACCAAGAAGCAAATTACAAGCTTTGATCAAAATGTATTCAGGTTATTTTCAAAACAGCCTTCCATGGATCTTTCTCCAGAATTCTGCATTTTCCCATATTATCATTATTTTTTAATTCATATATAAGGAAACTAGTTTCCACTATTGAAATATAAAATGCATATCTCAGTGCCCCTGGTTGTCAGACAAAAATCTTAATACTTTGCTGTAGTTTAGGTATTGAACTTCTCTCTGGGGACTTAGTCACTCAACCCTGAGTCACACCCTCTTCACACATTATAAGCGCTTCCCTGGCAAGAGCAAGGGCCTGGGTTCAATCCCCAGGTCCACAAAAAAAATGAATTAATAAATAAAAATAAAACCCTGGTTTGGCCCTGGGTCATGGCCTTTGTCCACCAGACGTTGGCCCCATTGGCTCTCTACACCTGTAGATGTGTCCTTGTTTCTTTTCTCCCACCTTGGGTTGCACTGTAAGTAGAAAATCTGAATTTACTCAGGAGAATTTCAGTGACTTTCCCTGGGATTACAGCTTACAGACTCCTCTGGACCATGACTAGGGTTAGAGCGGCACATAGAGTGAGCACTGCCTCTCACACACTTGCTTTTTGTTTGCTTGCAATATAATGTTCTTAGTAATGCTTATTGTCAGGGAACATGAGGTGACCAAGGGGTTGCATGTTGATTTTTAGTAACTTTCTAACTACACTTTTTCAAAAAGATGATATGACCTGAATTTTTATGTATCCTCTATATTTTTTATGCTCCCTTCTAGTAATTCTTTGCTTCTTAATTATTTCTTCTATTTCTAGACCGTGAATTCTGCATGGGGACCCTGAGAGAATATTCCTTCCACACTCAAGGTGTCAAAAATGACTTCTGGGCAGGCTGGGGAGTGGCTCAGTGGAATAAACGCTTCCCTGGCAAGCACAAGGGCCTGAGTTTAATCCCCAGTTCTGAGAAAAAAAGTCAAAAGAAACAAAAATGACCCCTGGGGAGGACCAGATGTAAGACAGTGACCCATGTTAGCTCAAGCCCACTTGACAAACATTTAGAGCTTAATATTTGCATTCTCTTTTAGAGAAAAATTAGGCCCAATTTTTAATTTTAGTGTAATATTTCTCTTTGGGGTTGGGGCAATGATGAGGACAAGATTAAAAAACATTGTTTTACACTAAAGAAAGAGTTCTGACTATATTCATTTCTTAGGTTACCATAACAGATGCTAATTAACCTGGAGGCCTTTTTTAAAATGCCAGATTTTATTCTTTGTCTGTTCTGAAAACAGAAGGCCAAAGTCAAGTTGTGATCAGGGCCACTCTGTGTCCCAAGACCGGAGACTGATCCTTCACTCTGCTCTGTGGATCCATCGCTTGCTCATCTGTCTTTCGTGAGAATGCTTCTCACTGACCCTGGGGTGACCTATCTGATGCTCTTGAGATCCTTAATTACGTCCGCGAAGACCCTTTCCCAGATAAAGCTCCAAGAATCTGGTGTGGACGCACCAGGAGGAGGGCGCCGTTAGTCACTGGCCTGACAGCACAAACTCTGATCACAGCGTGGCAAAGGAGAGATGGGTGTTTGCAAGCTCTGACCCGCGCGCCGCCTGACTCACCGACTTTGGCTGAGCTCTGGGCCAGCCAGCCACTCGATGGTCAGGGGTTTCTCACGCAGGCGCAGTGGTCCATCCATGTGTCTGTCTCCCAGACACGGAGTGCGCTTCCCTTTTGGCTTTTATCCTGTCCTCTGTTCAGCTCAGGTTGCTCTGCAGACCTCATTTTGCACTTATCCCTGAACAAGTCACTTTTCAAATAAACTTACTGTTTTTTGGCTTGTCCCACGAATTATTTGTTTAAAGCAAGAAGGACCTGAAATATTTTTGATTGGTGAACCATTTCTACAGAAAAAAAGAGGGCTGCGGAGACAGCTCAGCAATCTAGGTGCCAGCCTAACAAGCACAGGGACCGTGATTCAATCCCCAGTACCACATGTGTACCGGCCCCTGGAGCCCTCCCTGGGTGTGCTGTGTCGGCCATCAGAACCAAATGTGTTGGGGCTGGGGACATAACTCAGTAGAATAAGCGCTTCTCTGGCAAGCACAAGGGTCAGGCTTTAATCCCAGTTCTGCAAAAAAAAAACGAGTGTGGTGGCACACCAGCACTGGGGAGGCCAAGCCAGGAGGATCACTACAGGTCCAAGCTCGTAGTGAGACCCTGTGCAAATAAATAACTGGAAAGATTTTTTTTTTTTTTTTGTCGGAACTGGGGTTTGAACTCAGGCCCTTGTGCTTGCCAGGGAAGCACTTACTCTACTGAGCCATCTCCCCAGGCCTGGAAAGATTTTTTTAGTGGTGTCAGGGATCAAACTCAGGACCTTGCACTTGCCAGACAAGCACTTATACCACTGAGCTATCTCCTTGGCCTCCTGATTTAGAAAAAAAACTAATAAAAGTTTCCAATTAATATACTATCAACTGCATGTGCTTCTAGATATTCAAATATTGAAGCCCTAATTCACAATGTGACTGTTAAGACATCAGGCCTTTGGAAGGAAATGGGGTGAAACAAAGTCATTTTTCTGTTATGGCATTGTCCTCTTATAAAGAAAAGGAATGCTCTCACTCTTGCTCCGTTCTGCAGCTGTCTCTCCCTATCTCTCTCTGTATCTCCGTCTCTCCCCCCTTCCCTCCCTGCCCCCGCCCCTGCCCCATGGAAAGGGTATATGAGAGTTTAGCAAGAAAGCAGCCATCTTCAAGCTACAAAGACAGTCCTGACCAGATTTCCAGCCCTACAATTGCTTAACACACCTGCGCCTGGTGTTTTGTGCAGGCATCCTGAGCACACTAATTACACAACATAAACAAAGCCCCCTTCACCATACCTTCAGGACAGAATATGACCAGCATCTTTTCAGCATAGAGACTGAACTATCTAGGAAGAGATAAAGCCTGCAAAGGCAAGCGTATGTAATCCTCATTCAGTTGGAGAGTCATTTACTGAGTGTCCAAAATTTGTCAGCAACTCCAGTGCCCTTGGGGATTTCATTAGAGGAACACAAAAACGGCCGTACAACTTCTCTAAGCGCAGCAAGGGAAGGAGCTCTAGTGCTGGTGTACGTCAAGGCCAGGAGGAAGCCAGTCCTGTTGCCATGGAAAGGAGAGGCTATTGGGGGTCCATCTAAGGATGGGCTCGCCCCTAATCGTGAGCAGGTAGGCAAGTGAAGGAACAGGTGGAGGACACCACAGAGGAAAAGCAGGACTCTCGGCTGCTGTTGAACCGTTTCCTTCTCCCCACTCCGAAGCTACTTACAAATGTGGTCAGTTTTAAAATGAAATAGTTCACTTCATGGCAGGTGAAATTCAGACAGTGATTCTGATATAGCCTGATCTGCATGTCGTCCCGATAGGCCACCTTTGTCACAGACTGGCACGACAGCAGCATCCTCAGGTTCCATGACAGAGCAGTGCTCTTCTCTGAGAGAGATTATGGTGTAGAACAAAATCAGAAAGCAGTGAGCACATGCTCAGGAGACTGCTGCACCGGCCTGCTAGGACTTTCGCAGTCCACTCACACAGCACCACCAGCCGAGTGCTTGTAAGCAGAACTTCATTTTCTTACCATTCTGGAGGCCAGACACCCGATGTCAGGATGCCAGCCTGCCCTCAAATTGTTACTTTCCGTTTGATGTAGAACAGTAGCATCAAGAAGATATTCCTACCCACAGAGGGCAGCCAAACACAGCCAGATGTTCCCAGGAAGCTGCTCTGCCTGGAATAGGATGCTAAGAGCTGGGGTAAGCTGCTGGTCCATGAGACAGATAATCCTTCTGCCTGGATGAGAGTAATTGGTCAGGCCTCTAGGAGAGGCTCAGTGTTAGCCAGGCGAAGAGGGCGTGAGTGAATCCTGCACTTGCATTGAGAAAGCCACACTGCAGGACTTCCTTGGGGCCTTTGCTGTGCAGACATGCCCAGCTTCTCACGAGAGGACTACGAGTACCTGCAGGAGCCTTTCTCCAGGTCGTCCATGCAGAGATTTCTGCCCCTGTTCATGGCACAGGGATATTATGCAAACATTCACCAAGCCACCAGCAGTAAAGAGGACCCACAAGCCACACCTGATGTCAAGGTAAGATCGTCTCCACCACAGCTACATTTCTTTCTTGGCAAGCAAAAAGGTCTATCCAGAAAAAACGTGAAACTACAAGACATTTTTATGTCATTGCTCACTGAATCTTACTGAAGATCTATTGAGAATGTTTTAAGCCAATCCCCCCCAAAAAATAGAATGTAATTGACAGTTGCTTGGTTTGTCCAATTTTCTCCAACTTAAACAGCTTCATTTTTCCATTGCTTTTCTGTTTGCTTGGTTTGGCTCGGGGTGGTAGGGAGGGATCCCAGGATCTTGCGCATGCTAGCAAGAGTCCTTCCACTAAGCTACACCCCCAGCGACTTTGTGTTTGTTTCTTTTAGGAGATAATGTTTTAAAAATCAAGAAAATCTAGATGGAGATATTATGGATTGTTTGTCTGACATAAAACTATATTTCATATTATACTGAAAATTATAGATTTCTGTCCACAAAAGTTGCTACTGGAAAAAATTGATAAACTGATATAGGAACATATGAAATTAAGGAGTAAAGAGGTGCTATTTCTGAAGGCTGTCACCTAAGATAAACTTCCTGAATGTTAGTTTCTACATATAGGTAATTTTATTTCCCCAAAGAGTAATGAATTCCCTTTTTGGTGTTAAGTGTATCTTTGTAACAACAATACAGTATCAGTCTTAAATCCTCTTAGCTATTAATAGAAGCAGCTCTTGAAAGGTTATGTGGAGGGTGATGGGCATATGTAAGCACCTACCAGGTAATATGCAGGACTCAGAGTTAGATGCTGTGAAATCATACCAGACCTGCCCTGCTTCCTGCTAGCACTGGAAAACTCTGTCCCTGTATGGCAGTTTATGTCCCATTGATAACCATTATTTATTGGCAGACTTTCTGCTTCTGTAGAACTTTCCTTTAATGCTGTGTTAACCAACTGACACCACAAATGAAAAGGTTTGTTTAAAGTTCTTAGGAAGCCCCTTCTGAAGAAACATTCTGACCTTTTCTCCTGAGCTTTCAGACCCATGGGAACGTGTAACACGTGAATGTCCACGCACCCCTGGGATCACCTAAGCACTAAGTCTGTAGGAAACTGGCACAAAATGAATGGCATAGCCAGGAGCCCTTAACTGAGGAGCATATAAACGAGGTCAAGTATTCAAAAGATATTTCCAAAAGGTAGAATTTGGAAGCTGCTGATAGGCATATGCGCTGCTTCCAAGATTTTGCTACTACAAACTGCGCTGCTGTAAACCCCAGTCTGCACGTGTCACTGCAGCACGGTGTCTTTAACTCCTTCAGGAATACACCTAGGAGAATTCAAACGGCATTTCTAGTTTTAGTTTTTTTAATATTCTCCATGCTGATGTCCATAGTGGCTGTACTAGTTTACATTCCCACTAGCAGTGCAGAAGGGCTCCTTTTTCCCTGCAGCTTCTATAATGTTTGTTCTTATTTGATTTCTTACTATGGCCATTCTTTCAAGGGTAGTCTTTGTGTTATTTTCATTTACATTTCTCCAGTGGCCAGCAATGTTGAGCATTTCTTCGTGTATTTATTGGCCACTTGTACTTCTGTGAAGTGTCTATTCATTGTTGCCTGCCCGTTTTTTGATTGGGTCTCCTACTTTTTTTTTGATAGTGATAAAATATGCCTTTATTTCCTTTGAGTCAAAGGGTCATTTAAAAATATTGCTAAGGTAGATATCAGGCAAACAGAAAGGTGCTTTAGCAATCCTTGGAGTTTATTTAAACTAAGAGGAAAGGTCATCATGTTTTCATGCAATACATACTTGAGAAGGAGCAGAAAGAATTAAGGAATGTTGCACTTGTGATCCATACAAAACACCAACATTTTGGGTTATACATAATTAAAGAAATACCTCACTTTTGAAATGCTGTGATAGCCAATTGTTAGAGGCATGCCTTAGGTGGGCATAGAAATGCAGTTTAGAAAACAACAACCAAAAAAAAAAATCACATGGAAGTATACAATTTCTTTAAAATCACTGAGCAAGAAAAGCAACATTAGCCGGGCGTGGTAGCGCATGCCTGTAATCCCAGCACTAGGGAGGCTGAGGCAGGAGGATTGTTGTGAGTTCGAGACCAGCCTGAGCTACAAAGTGAGCTTAAGGCCAGCCTGAACTGCACAGTGAGACCCTGTCTCAAAAAGACAAAAAAAAAAAAAAAAAAAGAAAAGAAAAGCAACATTGAACTTTCATACTGATTTTATGCAACTTCTATACAGTACCTTAACTTAAATCCAAGAGCAAAATGTTGAGACTCTATTTTTTGGTGAACAACTGTGTGGTAAACTTAGATGACTTATCCTCCTGGGTTTTACCTGGGAGTGGCCTTTTTTCATATTTTATTTAAAAGAGGGGAGGTTTGGCACTTATATACTGATGTCACCAATGTTAATGTTTCTTAGGATCTCAGGAAGATTCATATTCTTTACAATGGATAGAGCACGGGCTGGAGCTCCTGCTGTGCCCGCCTCATATTTCTCCAGTTTATTTTGTGCATCAATTTGTGTAACAATTTCATTCGTGTTGGTCTCCAATACCATTCCCCCATCACCATTTCTGCAAGACTATTGTGAACTTTGTCTACATGGAAGATTAAATCCAGTTCACAGACATTTTCAAAACATCTGTCTAATATTTCCACAAATAGTTGAATTAAATCTAAAATGCCAAGTTCATTTTCTCAAGAATCTACACAGAAGACAAAAATATAGTGTTGCATAGTGTCTATAGATCAGTTTGTTGTCAGATCCTCCATTTAATTAGATTTAACTTCATAGGTCACAGTAAGTTACACATCTTAAGATTGATTACCAAAATCTTCCTTCTAGGAAATTGCAAACATTTTCATCTCTCTTAAATACCAAATGGAAAGTCTCCCTGATGATTTGCTGTTGCGTATCTTCATTATAGGGCTGGTAGAACTTGGAGAGCCGCGGCTTCCCGTGGTTGTTGAAAATGAGGATCGCCTTGACCATGGCTGGGCTGGCCGACCGGGTGGGCGCTGGGGGCCGGTCGAGGGTGGGCCTTCCCCACCCACCCCCTCCTGCGGCCCACTCCCCACCCCACCCCATCCCCATCTCCTACTTTCTTTGAGTTCTTCATATATTCTAGATGTGGTATTTGCACATGACAGGATACTCTTCCGCCATAAAGAAAAGCTTAAGTCCTTTTGGACGCACCTTGAGACATAATGATAAGTGAAGTAAATCAGAGGCACAAGCGTAAAGATGGTATGATTTCTCTTACATGAGAAACTCATGGTATAAGGATGTAAGGAGACAGACCACTCTCAAAGGGGAAGGAAGAGGAGCAGGGGAGAGGAAGAAAACCTCAGTTGAGATATGTCTTCTTCACGAACGGATGTCCCACAAGGCATGTAGGCATGTTGTGCTACACATATGTACTAATAAACTCAAATTTAAAAAAAGAAATTGGAAGCTGCTCCGAGGAAACTGCAGAAATAATCCCAAATGTACACACAGATAGACTTGTGTTTGTCACAGTGGATATCCTGGGGCGTGAGCATTCAGCAAAGTCACAGGGAAATGAAGTGCGAAGGGACCGGGGGCGGCAGCACCCTACTGCAGCCCGCAGCCTGCTGCCAGCCTTGGCACATGCACACCTAGCTGCCTACCTGACCTTGCTAACCCGAGTGACCACTTCTGGCCCGCAGGGAAGCAGACAAGGGCACCAGGTAGCCAGAGGTGATCCAGGGGGCTTTCTTTTGGCCCTTCCTCTAAGGTTTGCCTTTCTCTATTATATCTCAATATGGAAAGAAGCGACATGCCCTCTTCTAGAAAGTACAAGCACTCAAATTATTTTGATTCCAGGAATCTCATTCAGTCCTTGCTGGGTGCGACACCTTGGGCTAGTGCTGTGGAGAGCAAAGGGAAGGACAGGCATGGACCCGCCTGCCTTCTGCACACTCGTGGTGTACTGGGAAAGACATCTCTACTGTCATAGTGTCAGTGTGCCTCAAGTCGGTAACAGGGAACACTGTGTAAGCACATTCCTTCAGTCAGGAAGACAGTAGAACTTTAGGGATGGAATATCATCAACAAGGGGTAACTTGAACATAAGGAGTTAATAACAAGGAAAAAGGTGAAACTTGAAGCAGACATAAAATAACGTCTAAGAAAATGAAGTGGCAGAAAAAGGGGACATGAACTAATAATGTATCTCCCTATCCAGGAGCTGGCAGTAAAACCCTCCAAAATCCTCAACCTCAGCCTCGGACCTTATAAAAAATTGATCCAAAGTGAATCATGGAGCTAGGTGTGGTGGTGCAGACCTGAAATCCCAGCACTCAGGAGACTGAGGCAGAAGGATTGATATGAGTTTGAGACCAGCCTGGCCTACAAAGTGAGCTCAAGGCCAGCCTAAACTGCATAGTAAGATGCTGTTTCCAAAAGACCAAAAAAAAAAAAAAAAGGGAATCTGTGCTTATATTAACAACTACATGTAAAGCTACAAAACTCATAGGGATAGAGTCGGTCTTTGAGGAATTCAACCAGGCTGTGGAGCAGCACCGGGGCCAGACCATTTTCACCTACTTTAGCAATTCTAAGGATGCTGAAGGAAAAAGCTGGTGCCCTGACTGCGTGAAAGCCGGACCAGTCATTGGAGCAGGGCCAAAGCACGTTAGTGAAGAATATGTGTTCATCTACTGCCAAGTAGGAGAAAAATCATATTGGAAAGATCCAAATAATGATTTCAGAAAAAACTGAAAATAACTGCAGTGCCTATGCTACTGAAATATGGAACACCTCAAAAACTGGTAGAATCTAAGTGTCTTCAAGCAACCCTGTGGAAATGCTGTCCTCTAAAAATTAAGATTTGATAGTGACATTATGTTTTGATTTCCTGGCTTGCTCTAGTATCAAAAATATTGTGTACTTGGTTTGAATTCATGTTGGCAATAAATGGTGTTAAATCAGTATGTCTAAGCTATTCTAAAAAAAACTAGTAGGGATAAGTTGTCATAGCTTATGGCTGGATGAAGTGTACTCAAACATCAAAATCATGGTCCATGAAAGAAAAAAAAATAACAAATTGAAATTCATATTTTTTAAAGTTTTTAGAAGTAAAAACACTTAGATTAAAAACTTTTGCTCTGCCAAAGATCCTATTAAGAGGATGAAATATAGGCTATAGATTGCAATAACACACTTGCAGATTCCTATCTACCAAAGCCCTTGAGCCTAAGAAAAAGAATCTTCAATATTCAAAAGTAAAAACAATCCAACCTGAACACTGACAAAGAGTATGAAGGGCTATTTCACTGCAGAACATGTGTAGATGGCAAATAAATACACAGAAAGCTGCCCAACATCACAGCCACCACACTGAAATCCACACTGAAAAATCACCGTGCACCTAGCAGAATGGCCAAACTGAGGAGCAAATGTGTTATTAAATACCTAGAAGGGTTAAAACTGTAACAGAACTAAACACCAGAAATGACGAAAAGCCAAGTCAATAGTATGTTACTGGCAGGATGCGTGATAGTGCAGCCAGCCTGGGAAACAGTTTAGTTTCTTATAAAACTAAGCATGAAGTTTCCATATGACTGTGCAACTTCACACTTAAGACGTTCATCCCAGAGACAGAGAAACTTACACAACAATGTTCACAGTAGTTTTCTGCCAAAACTAGAAAGAATTTAAAAGCCATTCAAGGGGTGAATGATTAAGCAAACTATGTCATAGTCGCACCATGAAATACTAAGTCACGCTGGACATGGCGGCACATGCCCATATTCCCAGAACTCAGGACACTGAGGCAGGAGGATCGCTGTGAACTCAAGACTAGTCTGGGCTACATGGTAAGCTCAAGGCCAGCCCACACCTGTGTTGCTGTGAAGGGTGGGGGACATAAAGATGTCCTCAGAGATACCTGGCACAAGTGAAAACTTCTCTTCAATTATTCATCCACTAACCCTAGTTCAGCCTGAGCTGCATAGGAGATCCTATCTCAAAAAGACAGAAAGAAAATGTATGCTAATTGACTAGAAGACATGAACAATTGATGCAAAACAACTTGCATAGGTGCCAGGAAATGGTAATGAGTTTTAAAAAAAACTCCCACAGCTACATTTTGTGAACATCTATAAGTGTGTACATTTCCATTTATCCTTTTTAAGAGGTACTAGAGAGACTTATTTAGGAAAGAAATGTACACACTCGGAGGGTAGAGTGAAGGTATCCAAAGAACAAGCCTGGGGCTGGGGAGACAGCCCTGTGATCGAAGTGCCTGCCTGGCGAGCACAAAAACCCGAGTTTGATCTCCAGTACCGAGTGTTGTGCCAGCCTCGAGACTGGGCATGGTGGCACACACATCTGCAATCCCAGCACTGGGGAGGCTGCGACCGGAGGCTCACCATAAGTCCATGCTGCATAGATAGCAAGACCCTGTACCAAATATGTGTATAAATATATATATATATATATATATATATATATATATATATATATATATACATGTATATATATATACATGTATATATATATATCAGATAAATAAAATATTTTTAAATTACAGAGATGAGAACAGAAGTGGGGGGCTTAAGAGGGAGCCTATGAGACCAGAGCCATTCAGGGGCTTGATTGTAGTGGAGCTTTGAAGATTTGCACAGGTGATAAAGCTGCATGAAAATACACACACACATACACACACACACACACACACACACACACACACACGTAAGTGCCTGTGATACTTGGGAAGTCTCGGTGAGATCTGTAAATGCCTGTGTCCTGGTTTTAATATTACACTGTTGTTACGATATAGGGGCATGATATAGGAGAAGGAAACTCCCAACCTGAAAGATACCTGAGACAAGCTTGTGTTCTCTAAAACTGAAGAATGAATTGTAGGAACAATAGAGGTTAAGATCACAATTTATTTATTTGGGGAAAGAATGTTTCTGTCTGAGAGAGGGACAGAGGGGACCTAAGTGGGTTACTAAGGACCCTGCCTTTTCTATGGACTTTTATAGAGCAAAAAGCACAAGGTGAGGTGGGCCTAAGGTGAGAAACATGAAACTCACTAGGTGGGTATGAGGCAGGACAGAACTCTATGGTCAGCCAAGCCGATTGCAGGCACAATTGCTCAGGTAACATTGATTAACTCAGAATTAAATGGAGAAGCAAGTCACATAGCAAACGGCCATACAAGGATTCTTCCTGTAGGTTTGGGTCAGTGGCTCTTCCTGGCTTCCCTGATGTACATCCTGAGGGAGGGAGGTGGTTGCCTTAGTTCGATCTTTTGTCCTGAGAACTGACCCACAGCAGGAGTGCTGGTCTTTCCCCTAGTTGCGAGGTCTTGTGTTCTACACTGGCCCCTCAAGGGCCCAGCCTGTCTGACTGCTTGGAACCCTTCTACCTAACTCGGCACCTACAACATCTATGCAGCCTCTACTGAGGACTCTGAGTGAAGAATCCATGGAGCCACCCTCCACACTTGTTTGCAACTTCCTGGGAAACTGCAATTACCCTCAAGTTAGAGGAACAACTGGAGAGGGAGGTCACCCTGGTGTTGCCAACACACTGGCTGTTGTGGTTCTGCTGGTTTTTCATTTCATTTGCATCCTCGACCAACATGGTTAAGTGGAGCCCAGGTGTCATCAGACCCACCTTAGAGCTGAGATAACAGGTTTGGAAATAGTGATGGGAACAAAGGTGAAGTCAGCCAGGTGGCAACACGCATCTGGGTCTTCTGACTGCTTCCAGTGCTATTCTGACAGCCTTGAAAGTGATTTGGAAGATGTACAGTATTTGCAAAGTTTAAGTCAGGGAGATAGCTCAGCAGCGTAAGCGTCTGCCTGGCCAGCACAAGGTCCAGCGTTCGATCCCCAGCATCAAAATAAATAAATAGATAGATAATAAAATAAAGACTAAGCCAGCCTTCTCGTACTATCTATGCATTCTTCTGCCCAAACTATTCCTGCAGGGGCTAGTGGTTTCCCACAAAATGAACTAATATTGCTGGAAAATACACATACACACTTTTTTTTTGTCTTTTTGGGTATATATGCAGAATAGTTTGGATTACCTGTATTGTCAATTTCTGCTGGTCTTGTTTTTTTTTCCTTTTTTTGGCAGAACCAGGGACTGAACTCAGACCTTTGCACTTGGGTCTGAGTTTAGTCTTTGGTTATTATTCTACTGAGCCATCTCCCCAGCCCCTTTCTCTGTGTCTGTGTTTTTGAGACAGGGTTTCACTATGCAGTTCAGGTTAGCCTTAAACTCACTTGGTAGCCTTCACAGGGCTCAAACTTACAGCAATCCTCCTGCCTCAGCTTCCCAAGTGCTGGAATACAGGGGCATACCACCACCACATCCAATATGCATATACTCTCTTGTGTTCATCAGAACTTTTTTTTGGTGACGATGTTTGCTTCTTTTGAAAGCAAAGCAAAGCATTCCCAGAGTCCACAGGGTGGCAGATATGAGAAAGAGAAGGTGTGACAGCCACTCTGGTAAAAACTCAGGTCTCTACCACCTTAGATATATATGTCTTTGTGTGTGTGAGTGAGAGAGAGAGACAGAGACAGAGACAGAGACAGAGACAGAGAAAGGCATTCTTCCTTGATAATAAATGTAGGGCCAGCCAGATAGCTCAGCGGACTAATGTGTCTGCTTAGGCAGAGCACAGCAGCTAGGGTTTGATCCCCAGCATACCATGCCAGCCCTGCCCTGGGGGCACGCTGAGACAGCAATTGAGACTGGATGTGGTGGTGCGCACCTGTCATCCCAGCGCTTGGGAAGCTGGAAACAGGAAATTAACTACGAGGTCAATCTATGCAGTGAGACCCTATAGTCCCTGTCCTAAAATTAATGAAAATAAAAAATTAATAATAATAATAATAAATATAGTCAAAGCTCAGACAAGAGAGCTGTTTCCATAAAAGTAGTTTTCAGGCCACTCCAACGTGAGCATCCGTCTGAGCCCCCGTTTAAAGTGTTCTGCTCCTGAAGTGCGGTCCCTTCAGCCCCGAGCAAAGCTCTTCCTCTGAGGCAGTGGATGGAACAGAACACACGTCAAGGCCCTAAAGCCCAGCTACCAAGACAGTAGAGCTCTGTGTGACAAGAAGGACTGTGAAAGAACAGCGAGATCTGTCAGTGAGAAAACGACTACCCCTGTGGTCGTCAATTCAAATGTACTTGGAACGCAGAATCAGTTCATCCTGTCTGTACTTGCAGCAGGGCGTGTGTGCGGAGCAGAAGAGGTTGTTTCCACAGGCACCAGCTTAATACTCGAGGCATTGGCACACACTTCCTCAGCAGGAAAAGGCCCATGTGGGAAGTCCCTGCGAGCCCCGCTGCCACCCTCAGCATCGCAGGCATAGGTTGGGGCAGCTCCCAGGGCCACTGCAGGGCCTTCCCAAGGGGCAAAGCAAGAGGGCACAGTGGGCTCAGGACTTGGGCCTGGGGCTCTCCGTGCCCCACACTGTGTTGTTTTCTTTGGAGGGGAGCCATAAAGCCACCCTTGGGACAAGTGAAAACTGCTCTTCAGTTATTCAGCCACTAACTCAAAGAAACAGGGCATCGTGCCTGCCGGGAAAGGCAAGGGTATAAAGCAAGGAGACAAGCTCAAGGAAGGGTGCAGCCTCAGTTAGGAGACACAAGTTTAATCATCAGCACAGAAGCTCTAAATGATAATGAATTGCTTAATTCAACGTTGCTAAAGGGGCTTCAGACACAAAGCAGGACAAGTAGGTGAGCTGAAGGGTCTGTTAGCTTGATTTAAACTTTTTACAATATGCTCAGATAATAAAATGTTACATTATGCCTTATAAACATATATAGTTGTTATTTAATTAAAAATAGAACACAGGGGCCAGCCAAATAGCTCAGCAGATTCAGGCGCAGGGGCTGGAGATTTGATCCTTGGGCCTGCCATGCGGGCCCCGCCCCCAGGGTGAACGGAGATGGCACTTGACACTGGGCGTGGTGGCTCTTGCCTATAATCCCAGAGCTCTGGAGGCTGTAAACAAGAACATTACTACAAGTCCAATCTAGTAGTGAGACCCTGAACACCCTCTACACCTTTCCCTAAAATACAGAAAAAGAAATAGAGCACAGGTTTTAAAACAACAAAATGAAAGTGAAGTAAAATAATGTTTTAGCTTGTCATGAAAATTACTTGCAATCAGCCCAGAAATTTTGCATATAGAACTAATTTAGACAGCACCTCCTTAACTTAATGAAGCATCCAAGATATTAGCTTATGCCTTTCAAAATAATTAATGAGGGCCAGCCAAATAGCTCAGCAGATTAAAGCGCCTGCTTAGGTAGATGCAGGGGCTGGGAGTTCGATCTCCCCCAGAGCTGCCCTACCAGCCTGCACCCTGGGGCGCACTGAGACAACAATTGAGACTGGGCATGGTGGTGCACACCTGTAATCCCAGCACTTGGGAGACTGTAAGCAGAAGGATCACTACAAGTCTGATCTATGCAGGGAGACCCTGTAGATCCTATAGATCCTGTCCTAAAATACAAAAAAAAAAAAAAAAAAAAAGAATGAAATGGCAATCAATTTAAAAGTGAGTGGAAAGCCGGGCGTGGTGGCGCATGCCTGTAATCCCAGCACTCGGGAGGCTGAGGCAGGAGGATTGTTGTGAGTTCGAGACCAGCCTGAGCTACAAAGTGAGTGAGCTCAAGGCCAGTCTGAACTGCACAATGAGACCCTGTCTCAAAAAAGACAAAAA